>JAQGBW010005207.1:0-12401 GCA_034698625.1 Julus scanicus
TAAATAAACATTATTTATTGAATTAATTTACATTTACATATTTATAAAAAAAGTTACATGAAAATAGTAAGTATGTATAATAGTCTTACTATTTTCCCTATTACCCAAAAAAATTTCATTTTTACCCGATTTGGGGTAATTTTCCCCAGTTCCCCGACCGCTGTATTAGGGTATACATCTCTGTCCATACAAATTATTTACCATAAATTTTACTTTTCTTAAACAAAAGTCGAGTCAAAGTCTATATATCTACTGCTTTAGAAAGGGCACACAGTGACGTCATTGGACTACATGTCGTGGTTGGCAGTGCTGCTTAGCATATTTGCCCATGTTTAGGGGTAGCCCCTAAAGATATGCATTTCCTAAAATCACTCCCGCTATGTGCTAAAACCCATCATCAAGGGGGAGCATTTATTTTGCATTCAACACCCGCCAGGTGGAGCATCGTCTATGCCTATTTTAAAGTAGGTTGTCACAGAAACCTCGCATCGGTGCTCATATTCAGGGGCAGCATGAAATCCCTAAACATCTGCATTTCCCAAACACTCCCTCGTTATACATCAAGGGGCAGCATTTCCTCAAAACTCACAGGGGCAGCATGAATCTTGCATTTAATCCCCGCCAGGTGGCGTATCGAGCATGTCTACTCGTATCTAGGTCGGCAGTGCTGCTGCGTGGAAATGCACACCAAATGTGCCCTTATTCAGGGGCAGAAATCACAATTTCGAGCACAACTATTTCAACTAATTGGCATAAAATGTTAGTGGCCTATTTTTAAAAATGTTAATGGCCCTTTCACGACTTTCCACAAGTATGATTCGACACATATGTGGGCTATATTTGTTAATATATCTCATATTTCGACTTACCTGGGAGCCTGTGTATCACGCACTGGAATGAGTGTCAAAATGAAAAATAATTGAAGGAATAAAGCAAACGAAGTCGGTTTTCCCATAGAGCTAGACTGAAGTAAAGACACTTTAGATGAGTGTTGTCTGGATCACGAATCCGATCCTTGATCACGCACCGAATCGTCCGCGATCAGGCGGCGAGGAGGCGCCACACTTGCCGCATCCCGCGCGTCATCATCGGGGCTCTGCTGCAGCGCCATCGGTTGGGGCACATGGCCCTTTCGAGGGGTATCTCTTGGATTAGCAATGGGGGGAAAGGGCACAATGTGGAGACGAAGATCGGCGGACGATCCACCGGAACTGACCTTTTCCGACGGTCATTTCCGAGGTGGAGCTGCAGCTGGAGGATGCACCCTCATCCACATCCGGTTCAAAGTTCACGAGTTCACCATGGTCGTCAGAAGCTGATGATGAGGATGATGAGGGTTTGATTCCAGAGGATAAGGTCCACTCACTCTACCGGATCTGCTGCCCGTCTTCCTCGGCCGCTCGTTGGCTGCCACTGGCGCTGCAGTTTCATCATCACTCCTTCACTACTCGGCCACCAGTGTTACGGAGCATGCGCGCAACTCCATCTTCCCGTCATGCATCTGCTTTAGCACTATTGATCGGTTTGGAACCCCTTTTTTTAGATACCCCTTCTTCAATTTCTTGTGTCTGATATGGTTTGGAAGAAGAGAGGATTTCTGTAAATTAAAGGCGGAGGAGTGAGGGCATGATTGTGGGGCGCCTTCAATAAAAATTCACTCTCTCGTGGTTTTAGGTCGTAAAACAAAAAGGTCCTAGCCTCTACGTCATTCTTTTTCCATATTTCGCAAATTGAAGGACGGATGTGGGATGAAGCGCCGTCAGGAAATTTGGCGCCCAAACACAAAATGAGTCTCGAGTCCATGTTTAGGAATTCTGAAAATAATTAAGAAAAATGTGGTTGATAAGGAAGTTACATAAATTATTAGTTTTAATTGATATATTAAAATAAAAACATCGTTTGATTTGGTTTAATATGATTTGAATATGTAGGAATAAATGTAAATTTAATTAGACTTGCATTTTTGAAAATATTTAAAGTTTTGCAATGCTCTTTAAGTATTGTTTGGAGATTGATTTCTTAATTAGGAATGTGGAATATTTAATTAATTTATTAAAGTCTACTTAATGAATGTAAAATAAATTCCTCCCCTACAAATCATAGATGATATGGGCCCATTAAAGATTTTTTATAGAATAAATCCACATTAAAATGTTGTATGCATTTGCAATTATGTGCAAAAATGTGTGCAAAGCGTGACAATTTTATTTAAAATATTGTACGTGTGTATAAAAAAAGTTTAAAAATACAAAAGATAATATATAAATTATTTATACAATGGGACAATTTAAATAATATTCTATATACAGTAGAAACTCGATTATCCGGACCTCAATCATCTGGATCCTGAATTATCCGGACGTGCGGAGCCAACATTTTTTTTTTTAATTTTTTTATTTTTTTATTTTGCAGAATTAGAAAGTAGACGTTATTTTGATCATAAAAAGCCAAAAGAAAATTGAAAAAAATGTACCCGAAGGTCCCTCAAAATTTCTCTAAAATGTATACGAAGGGTCCAAAAGTCTTTATTTTTGAAGACATTTTTGTTGCCCTTCGGGTACATTTTTTGATTTTTTTTTGTTGATTTTTATGATCGTAATATAGCGTCTACTTTCCAATTCTGCAAGAAAAAACTGCAATGTCAAAAGTCGAAATTTCACCCATTTTTGAAAAAAACTGTCAGGGTATTAATAATCTATGAAAATTCGACTTTTGAAATTGCCATTTTTTCTTGCAAAATTCGAAAGTAGACGTTTTTGCGATCATAAATAGCCACAAAAAATCGAAAAAAAATGTACCCAAAGGGCCCGAAAACGACTTCAAAAAAGTACACTTCTTTTAGGCCCTTCGTGTACATTTTTGAAGTCATTTTTGGAGCCTTTCGATTACATTCATTTCGATTTTATTGGCTTGTTACGATCATCATAAAGTCCATTGACTAACCACTGACTGGCAGCTCAGACATTGCCCTATACAGTAGAAACTCGATTATCCGGATTTTTGGTTATCCGGATGACCCATGGTCCCAATTAGTCCGGATAATCGAGTTTATACTGTATTATAAACGCCACCTAGACAAAACTACGATACACCCATACCTCGCTTTACGGCCTATAGATATACGTTCCGGAAAAATTGGCCGTATAGCGAATTAATTTTTTCTGCATTGTGATTTTTATTTTTTTTCCTTCTTAAAGGAAGTGAAACCCATAAGTTGTTTTATTGTTAGCCAAATCCGACCTTGTTTGTGCAAAGTGGGTTAATTTATCACATTTTTTGGCCACTTTCTTTAATTACAACTTCTTTTTACCATATAGCGAAACATTTGGGCCGTAAATCGAAAAAGTGCCAAAGTTAAAAAGGCGTTATAGCGAAAGGCCGTATAACGAGGAATAGGTGTATATTTTTACGTTATCTTACGTATATATTATGTATCTAATATCGTATATCTTTAATACATCCATTTCTTGTGGTGGTATAAATTAACCGCACGATTTCACTGAATTGATATGTCACGCTTGAATTATGCACCATGTCAAACACTTGTCTCAAATAGACAAACTTATTATAGTTCACGGGTTAAGTTTATTGCATGTTTATGAAGGACCACACCCTTTAAATCGGACTAATTTGGACAATTATTTAAGTTGTTCGCAGTAAAGTTTTTAACCATGGAAAGTATTGGGCGTATTTATTTGATATGGCATGTCTGCTATATCCCTAACTGCTTTGTTGTGTGTGGACAACATCCAACTAAACTAAACTTTTGCATTTTATTAAAGTATGTTTTTTTTACGAAAACTAAACCTATACCTTGTTATGCAGCCTTTCGCTATTACGCCTTTTTTTTTTTTTTAACTATGGCACTTTTTCGATTTACGGCCCAAATGTTTTGCTATACGGTAAAAAAATTAAGTAATTAAAGAAAGTGGCAAAAAAATGTGGTACGCTACCCCAATTCGCGCAAACAAGTCGGACTTGGCTAACAATAAAGCAACTTACGGGTTTCACTTCGTTTAAAAAGGAAAGAAAATGAAAATCACAATGCAGAAATAATTAATTCGTTATACGGCTTTTCGCTTTACGGCCAACTTTTCCGGAACGTATCTAGGCCGTAAAGCGAGGTATGGGTGTAGTATATAGCTAGCCGCACATCAGCATCAAAATTTATATTCCAACTTAGAACAAACCCCAACTCAATACTACCTAAAAATGGCCTCCTTCATCTATCCCCCAGGGCCGGTCTTACCAACACTGGTCGAAATCTGTGGTCAAGTAACCTGTAGTCAAACTTCAACCACATGCAGTTTACCTCCCGGTCATCTTTTTGGGTTTACCAACATAACTATGGTCAAATCTGGTGATGTGGTCATGACACCAGAGTTTCACCTGGTGACTCTGGCTTTGTGCCATCACCAGATTTGACCATAGTTATGTTGGTAAAACCCAAAAAGATGACCGGGAAGGTCAAACTGTGGTTTGAGTTTGACTACAGGTTACTTGACCACAGATTTTGACCAGTGTTGGTAAGAGATAGTGATTCTTATATGGCCAGTCTTACGAACTGTGGTTAAATTTAACCTCTGGTCAAATTAACTGCAGTTGACCACAGTTTGACCTCTAACCTCGGTTGGTAACCAAGGTTAGAGGGAAAAAGGAGGGAAAAGTTGACCATACTTTAACCCAGGATGAAGGCTAATATAAAGTATGGTCAACTGTTCTCTCCTTTTCCCCCTTAATCTTGGTTGGTAAAACGAAATTGGAGGTCAAACTGTGGTCAACTGCAGTTTGACCAGAAGTTAAATTTAACCACAGTTGGTAAGACGGGTCATAAAGTGGTCACTGTAATTTTCACTGCTAATGGTTAACTTTTCTCTCCTTTTTTCCCTTAACCTCGGTTGGTAAAACAAAATCGGAGGGCAAACTATGGTTAACTACAGTTTCACCAGAGGTTAAATTTAACCACAGTTGGTAAGACCGACCCCCAGTGACCCATGTCCCTTATGCCCTCAAGGGAATTTCGACTGGCAGCTTTTGGCAGGAGTGAGTCACCGCACTATGATATATATACAACAGGAGCCTCCACCCACTCAAGGAACCTCCTTAAATTAAACAGCAAAATTCATCCACGATCCCCTAACCTTTATACAAACATGTTACTCTGTAGAATATCTTCCACATTTTCCACATGGGATATAAAAACATTTATTATTATCTTTAATAATTAGATTTTGTTTGAAGATAAATATTTTGTTTTTGAGGTTATAAATGATGTTTCAATACTAATAAAAAACATAAAAATATATCTCTGAAAAGAAGTAAGACAACGAGAAAAATTGCTTTTGAAAACTCATAAATTTCGAACATGTCAGAAAAAAACAACAGTAACTTCATTTTTGGAAAAAATTTGATCAATGTTTTGAAATCAAAGTCAAAACAACAAGAAATAGTTCATTCGAGCGAAACGAAAGTCAAAATGAAATATTTCATTTTGTGACGAAAATCAAAATAGACAACTACATTTACAATCACAATATACAAAAGGTGTCAGAAACCAATTTGTAACATACGGTACGTAATGTCACAATAAATATAACTAATGGGTAGAGAAATGTATTAAAAGCATGTCAAAGAATAAAACGATACATTCGTGGCTAAAAATCAGTAATGAAGATTTTATTTATTTTGAAATAATATTAAGTTTTAATTTTGTATAACAATTATGGCTGTCAAAAAAGGCTAGGTAAAATATAACTTAAATATGTATTTACTCCTAATTGAAAAACGTTACCCAAATATAAAAGCCATATTTGGCCATGTGTAAGCTAAATTTAGTTCACCATATGTCTAGATGTGTCTAATTTCTGGTAATATCATATATGATTTATAATTGATTTTTTCCACTTAGACATTAATCTAAGAAGACTTTAATTAATCAGTCAAAATTTGATAAGACCATGTTGAATTTTCAAGGTCTGTGCCATTGAATGCTGCTTATGTATATTGCAGTGAAACTTGTGTTTGCTGCAGTGAAGCTTGTGTATATTGCAGAGAAGCTTGGGTGTATGCAGTAAAACTTGCGTGTATTGCAGTGAAGCTTGTGTATACTGCAGTGAAGCTTGTATGTCTGCAGTGAAGCTTGTGTGTTCTGCAGTGAAGCTTGTGTGTTCTGCAGTGATGCTTGTGTGTTCTGCAGTGAAGCTTGTGTGAATTACAGTGAAGCTTGTGTGTACGGCACTGAAGCTTGTGTGTATTGCAGTGAAGCTTGTGTGCACTGCAGTAAAGCTTGTGTGCACTGCAGTGAAGCTTGTGTGCACTGCAATGAAGTTTTGGCATATTGCAGTGAAGCTCGTGTGCTTTGCAGTAAGGCTTGCGTGTACTGCAGTGAAGCTTGAATGTCTGCAGTGAAGCTTGTGTTTATTGCAGTGAAGCTTGTGTATACTGCAGTGAAGCTTGCATATACTGCAGTTAAGCTTGTGTGCACTGCAATAAAGCTTGTGTGCACTGCAATGAAGCTTGTGTATACTGCAGTGAAACTTGTGACTGCAGTGAAGCTTGTGTGTCTGCAGTGAAGCTTGTGTGCATTGAAGTGAATTTGATATTTTTAAAAGTTCGTTGTGTGTACTGATCTCGATGATTTTTAAATAAATTACTATTATCCAAATTCTTTTTAATCAATCCCTCAAATGACAATTTTTTAAACTCTAGTTTTATAAATGTTTCCTATGAAAAGTCATCCATCAGTTTTAAATAAGCGTTCACAGTATTTTCATTGTTTTTAAAGAGGAAAATCCAATAGAAGAATGTTTCCACAAATTGACGATTGATGGCAGCAGCGAACAACGAGCAAATTGCAACTGCGCAATGACGTCAAAGAAAAATCGATATTTGAGGCAGACAAATGTAGAAACATCGCGTGATTGTTTGGCTTAGTAATGGCCAGACCTCCATTAAAATTAAATAATAAAACAGCCCCTTAAAACAGGCGACTAAGTATTGCACTGTTGCTAGTGGTGATTGCAAACATTCCAGGAAACAAATCAGAAATTGTTTAAAATTTCGATGAAGTTATTTATTTATTCCCAGATAAAAATATGAACATCAATGACGACTCATTTTAAAAAATACAAAGGAAACGTACTTATTAATCTGAGTAATTGGTTAATTTTAATTAAATTATTTGCTTTTTGCCCCTTTAAAAACCTAAGAACGCAATAAAGCATAACATGGTTGTTAGCAATGATTGCCTATCACAAGGGGTAACCAAATTTCATTTTTCAACACATGTCTACGCCTATAAATCATTATCTCATTTTGGTAATCTGTAAAGCATATTGCTATCTAAAATTTCTGAAAATTTCATGAAAATCGTTACATACGTCTATGCCGCTTAAAAGATAGCGTGAAAGTCGCTGCGCTGTTGAGCAGCGCCATCTTCTGTCTTAAAATATAAATCAATGAAACACATTTTGGGGTCATTGGTGCGCTAAATTCTTTAAACATATTCCCCTTAATATACTAAAGGAATATAATTTTGACATGAAATCCATTATAGCAGCGGTTGGGGAACCGGGGTAAATTACCCAAAATGGGGTAAATATGAAATTTTATTGGGTAATAGGGAAATTTTTCTAATATTTAAATAGCTATTTCATAAACGTGTTAGTTACTAACACGTTTATGTAAATGTAAATTAATTTAATAAATAATGTTTATTTAAAATTTACATTGATTGTATTCTTTTCAGAATGGGGAGGGAGGGAGGGGGGAATATTATCGACTTACGCAAAAATGTTTTGGGGTAATGGTTAAAAAAGTTCCCCGACCGCTGCATTATAGGATGCTTTAATTTAAAAATAATTTAAAAATATACAAAAATAATCTATTTTGGCAAAATATCGGGGTGGAACACTGACATGATACATAATGTTAACGAGGATTCATTTAGAAATGTCCATATATACCAAAATATATGTTCATATATGGTCTTGCATATATTATATGTCCATATACAATTTATACGGGTGCCATATTACAAATTTAAGTAATAAATGCCATCTTTTACACCATACATAAAATTTAGACTTCATAATGGTCTAACTAGTTTCCAGACATATATGGAGAGCATTATATATTTGTGCCAATTGTGATTTAGAAATTTTGTATTCTATATTTTTACACCAAATTTTCTAAGTGGATTTGGAGAATTTTTCATTCATATAAAGGTCTTTAAAGTCAATTTGGATTTTTGTTAACAATGACAGTATACAAGCTACGATGTTTAAATAATGCTTAAATGTACAAAAAGAACTACAGGTCATTATTTTTATTACATTAAAAATGTGCAGTTATTAAAAAACATAACGACAATTAACGCGAGCCGATTTTGATTCCGCATCAAAAAGTAACTGTGTTTATTTTACTCACATCAGCAGCATTTGCATATTTGTAAACGTGTGTAACTTGTATCTATTTTTCAAACCTTGCAAAAACAAAAGTTAGATAACATTTTTTCCAGTTAGCGCTCCCTTTTTCCTGAAATTGAAAAATCAATTCCGGTAATGGCACGTAGTTTTTTTTTAGGAAACACATAGTCAGGAATCGGGTTAATGAGTGTAGATTTATGCAAAACTGGAAATAACAATGGCTAGAAATTGGGAATTAGCCCTGATCCGAGCTTAAATGGGTTGCAAGGAGCAAAAACAAAACATCATTCCGGCTGATGTTAACGCTTTTCCGGAGGCCCATAAACGGGCTTGGGTGAATGTAATAATGCCTAGCGTGAATAATGTAGCAAATCCAAACAGGCGGTACAGGTAAAAAAAACTAGGTTACCAGTTATCTTTGCGAAAAACTAAGCGAGTCGATACACGAAATGTAAACCACGTGGTTTTTCACGGAGTTGCACGAAAGCCAGAAGCAGACATTTCGATCCGCTCGGCCCCTGGTTATGATTACTAGTGACACACACGCGTTGTTATACATAATGAATGAACTTCTATGTTTCAACAGTGTCCAATATTATACGGTGATGGATCCACCTTTAAAATCAAAAATGTATGTTGAAACCATAGAGACGAATTGGAACCAAAAATAAATAAACCAGGAAATTACCTTGCCACATAACAATAATAAAGAAGGGGGACAAACGTTTTGGCTGAGTCAGTGGCATGGCCCACAGAATTTTTTAACATAGGTAACAATAATGAAGAAGGGGGACAACCGGTTTTACCATGTCAGTGAAATGACCACAATTATTATTGTTATACAGGACCATATTATGTTCCTTCAAGTATATAATAAAACTGAACACGAGGGGAAAAACTGGTTTTGCCAGTAAGTGACATGGTCAAAAGTATTTTTACCACATAATGAAGAAGGGTGAAAACCAGTTTTTCCAGTCAGTGAAATGACCACAATTGTTTTTGTAATACAGGAAGACATTATGTACCTTCAAGTAAGTAATAAAACTGAAGAAGAAGGGAAAAACTGGTTCTGCCAGTAAGTGTCATGGTCCCAAGTATTTTTTTATGTGACGTCAAAACGTCGAATGTCGCCTCAGTGCCATCGTGTGAACGGCTGAGGACACAGATGTCGCGGCATCGATTCGGCGATGTCGCGTATCAAATTTTTTGGATATTTGAAGCAGACGGCACGGCACTAGCGGCGATTATGACCGTGTGAACGGCCATTTTTGCGGAATCGAGGCGGGATTTAGTCGCTAGAGAGCAGTCAATACACGTGCGTCGTTTTAAACCTTTTTATTTGTTAATTGAAATTAATTTAAATTTTATGGACATGGGCATTTTGTAGTCTATTAATAAATCTCTTGGATCTTCTGATTGATGATTAATTAGTCATAAACTTGACTAGCTTAGTCAACTTTTCATCGCTTAGAAATGGCCGAGTTCTGTATCGGAACAACATTTTCCATCGTCTATATCATTCCGTTGCACCGCATTGGATTAAAGTTTTACACGTAAAACTTGTACCAAAAACCAAAGAAGTCAAAAGACATTGGAAAAGGGCGCTTTCTATATAAGTAATGAGAAATGGATAGCTAATGAAGTATGGAATCTCTGAGACGCTTTAGCCAAAGGATCTTCCATCAGTAAGAAATGTTCCTCCCACCAGCGACACAAGATGGAGAAAAAGAAAGAGGGTGAAAGATGATGTGTTTGCAGGGACCACAGATAAAATTTTAACTTATACCTCTTGAGAAGTCTTTTAACGTTGATCTGTAAATCAAAAACCCAATATGGTTAAATTTAGTGACCGTAAGCAGCATGGGACCTTATTCTTGATATTGGGAAGAATTTTTGGTACTTATATTATTTCTGCCAGTTTTCTTCTTAATAAATACGATTGAATTTATGTATGTAAGCGTGTGCTTTAATATATTTCCATATAATTTTTTTTGTTAATTATAAACTTGTAGTCAGTACAAATGTATCGCTTCAAGAAATTCAATTATTTCAAATGACTGGGGAGAAATAAAATTATTTCACAATGTTTTCAGTTTGGTTTAATGAGGCCCGTTACAGACTATTGACCCTATTACCAAAGTTGGTCAAATTTTCTTAAATATTTTAATCATGTTTCTAAATAATCTTGCTATAGATGGTTGTCTACACTATTCTGTAGATAAATTAAAAATAAAACAAGTTTCATGTTTAACATTTCTGCCGAATACGGTCCTTAGATGGAGGTACGTAAATACACGCGAACAACTAAAAGTCCTCTTGGAACCCAGAAAGTCTTTAAAATCTACACTTATCTCCACTGAATAACAATTTTGATGAGTTTTTAATAAATTTAAATTAAATACAACTGTTATAAACTGTATAATGTTAATTTTACTCAACATTGGTAATTGATCCACGTATCGGGCCGCATTACCCGGTAATCATGGGTAACCGGGTCATGACCAACTTTTAGTAAAATAATTAATTCCTCTGCAAGCATCAAAAACATTTACTGTCTTAATGTTGTAAAAATTTTCAAAATGTTTTTTTTCAACATATCGGATGAAATTATTCTGTAAGATGACCCCGCTACCCGTTTCTTCGCTCATGTAAAATACATGTATGAAAATATCTTAGGTGATTTTTCAATCTTGAAAGTTTCTGAAATTTTTGCTCACATACTTAAGGCCTAAGCACAAATAAGTAATGTAAGTTGAAGCACATAAAAGCATAAAACGTTGTGAGTTCACCTCCTGGGTTGCTTTACAATTTCAGAGACAATAAAAGCTGTATTCAGGGAGTAATCGTTGGCATTACAGCCCATAATTACGAAATTGTCTTATTCTGGAAGAGTCTTCAGTTAGTAGAGCATTCATTCGAGTAGTAATTCTTGAGGGGAAGAAGAAAAAAAAAAGTCCACAATTTTCAGTTTTGCTATTACATTTTCTTCACCATTTTTGCTCTTTAATCTAATAATTCAATGTCATGTGGTTTTCAAAACGTGATTTTGAAGCTTAGTTGGAGTTTTTTTTTTTATGAAAAACTCTTACTTTTTATAGTAAATTAAGATAGGTTTTCGCAGACAGTAAATTACATTCATATGACAAGCATCCATTAAATTGTATTTAATAAAGTTTTCTGAGAGTGTATACTTATAGTAGCTTATGAAGTAGTAATAAAAGAGAGCCACGTCTGAAATAATAATAACAATTGTCGTCTAGTGTTAGGCTAGAAAATTCACTTTGCCAAGATTAAATTTCGTTAACTGCCCCACATGGAATTGCCTTAAAGTAAATTACAAGAATCCGAATTAAGTTAGCTAAGTATAGAGACAAAACTAAGGGATTCATATTTCATAGGCACAAAATGACCATAACTTAAATTTGTCACAAATATTTTAATAATACATTTAGGACCATTTCATTTAACAACACTTTACTACTAAGTATAATCTTTCATTTTAAATATTCTAACATTAAACATGAAACTTGTTAGATTTTGAATTTATCTCCAACACAAAGTAGGCCTACTGAGAGATTATTTGGAAACATAAAAAAATATTTAGGAAACCTAGGCATGGGCTAATAGTATGCAATAAACTTCATTCAGCCAAACAAAACCCATTGTGTAATTTGTAACCCATTGTGTAACCCATTGTGGTATCCATTTTTTTAGTGTCAATGTCACAGACATAATCAGTTTAAAGCTTTTGTGCAGAATCACAAAGACATTATTAATTTAATATAATTACCTTGACCATAAGTCACAACAAAAACAAGCCAAGGAAACATTTAAGATACTAGTAATCAAATAATCGTTTAAAAAAGTAGGCTGTATATATTTTTGATAAACCACTTTGTTTCTAAAGGTGGGTATCCACCAAAAGAAATTTACCACACAAAAAACATACACAACAAACATACACTTACAAACATT
>JAQGBW010005208.1:0-12401 GCA_034698625.1 Julus scanicus
CACGCGTCCCATTCCACCTGCGTGCAGGAGGAATGGGACAAAATGGAGAGTGGTTTTATTTCAATTAATTTTCTTATTTTATTAATAAGAAAATATTTTAAACACTGCGTACTGTATTCCCAATAGTATGAAGTAAATTTGTGAATAAAAAATTGTTGGGTTTTAAGGTTTGTACATTGTTTTAAAAATGAAAAGGTCAAAAATGGCCCATTCCACCCCACTCTCCCCTAATGTCCATACATGTGCACTTTTGCCATATTACCGTATACATGATAAGACATGTTTGTACAAGGAGATTATCAGACATAGATGTATATTTTTCACAACCGGAAATTTTGCAGCACTCTAATTGTTAGACCTAGATCTGCAGTTGTTGCTCCAAAAGTACACCAATTAGATAAATACGCCCTTTACATTAGCTTTGCTTGATAAATGTAGGGTGAATAAAAACTTGGTAGTTGTTAAATCATATTGGATTTTCAATAAGAGGTCATTCAAAAAAGACGATCTCAAAAGGGGGTGGTGAGGGGGTCTGGACACAATGTGGACGGGGTAAAGCCATTATGGATGTCCACTAATGATGTCATTTTTCAGTTTTCAGATTTTGTTTAATTGAGTTTTAAACAGTGGTGGACCGAGTTTCGTGCCATGATGGATGCTATTGGTCCTTCCTTTTGCATGCGATTAGACGATGGAATTGCCGTCCTGGCGATTCTCTTGATTTAGTACAAATTCAATCTAACAATGATTTCCAAGTCGCTACTGACGTAGGAGCATTCTCCTTTACGAGGGGCAGTCAAAAAGTCTTGCATATTCGTTCATTATTCGAAAACCAGATGTCGTACAAAAAAAACTGAAATAGCCATTTTAAAGAGCCGGAAATTTGGTTTTAAGTCAGAACATGGTGCCACAATTCATGCAGAATTTCGAACAAACTATTTTTTTAAAAAATGGCGCCTCACTTGAAACCGTTCATGCAAGAAAACAATGAAGTCAACATGTTTGGTTGGGAAACATTGAAACATCCACCTTAAAGCTCCGACCATTCACCAAGAGACTTCCATCTCTTTGGTCTACTAAAGGAACACTTGAGTGGTCAATAATTCCAAACAGACGATGATGTGACACTTGCGGTTTGGCAATATCTGCATAGCCCACATAACGCATTTTACGAGAAGGGTATAAACAATCTCATCAAACGTTGGGATAATTAAATGTGTCAACAAACTCGGGCCCTACATTGAAAAATAGCAAATTTCCTGCTCATTAAAATGACTACTTCAGTTTTTTTGTGCATCTGGTTTTCGAATAATAAACGAATATGCAACACATTTTGATCGTCCCTCGTATGTTCCAACATTTTTTCTGGACACCCTACTTTTTTAAAAAAAAAATAAGGACGTCCATGAGGAGATGTGGAGGGTTTCTAAGCTAAAATAGACACCATGTGGACATTGGGTAGGGGGAGATTCAATTTTTGGAGAAATTTCAGATACGTCCTTTTTGAATGTCCCTTAAGGTTGACTATAGAGTGGAATTCGTACACATCATTTCACTTCCCTAATACTTCCCAATCAAAATAATCTTTATTAGGTCGAAATACACTTGTAAATAATACTTAAATTTTCAAGTTTTTGTAATATGGATACCATTGAGAATTCGGATGGGGTTGATGACATTTGCTTCCTAAAACGGGGTGAATGTCACGATCGCGGGTCAGTTGTAAGAAAATCAACAAAACTAAACATGTTTAGCACCAGGCAACGCAGGGGCACAGAACATGTCACGTGATATGAATGAGTGAAGTATTTCTGAAATTTTTTTGTATGAATGGAAAGTTTTTAATAACATTTTATACTAACTACTGTATAGAAGAATGAAGGCAAGTCCGAAGACAGGTCGTTATAACCCAATAAAATGGCACTGAGTGGGGATTTAATGCCACCTAAATTTCTTGTTTTCTTATCTTAAGGGGGTGATAAAGTGAAAGGGAAATTTTTTAAAAAAGCAAAAATGGCTATAAAAGAAAATGTAAGTAGACTAAGATATAATTGGTCTATTTTTCGAGGTTCTGATTTCTGCAACTCTTAATCCTATTGTTATTTGCATAGTTTGTGGTATGTTCTGACTTAAAACGTTTTAAGTCAGTTTTATTGCACAATTACTGCAGTTATACTGCATTACAACTGCAGTTAATGTGATGATTTAGGAAACAAGAAGTGCAGTTTTCATGATAAACTGCAGTTTTACTGCAGTATAACTACCATATTACTTTACTATAACTGCAGTTTAAGTGTAGTAAAACATCACTATAACTGCAGTTATATTGCACAATTACTGCAGTTATACTACAGTAAAACTGTATTTATACTACATTACAACTGCAGTTAATGTGATGTTTTATGAAACGATAAGTGCAGTTTTCATGGTAAACTGCAGTTTATTTGCAGTAAATCTACGGTAAAACTGCAGTTATACTTTACCATAACTGCAGTTTTATTGAACCATAACTGCAGTTTTATTGAACCACAACTGCAGTTTTATTGAACCACAACTGCAGTTTTATTGAACCACAACTGCAGTTTTATTGAACCTTAACTGCAGTTTTATTGTACCATAACTGCAGTTTCATTGTACCATAACTGCAGTTTTATTGTACCATAACTGCAGTAATAGTACAGTATAATTGTAGTTTTACTGCAAAAAAACTGCAGTTTATCATGAAAACTGCACTCCTTGTTTCATAAAACATCACATTAACTGCAGTTTAAGGAAAAATGTAACATGGAAAACTGCAGTTTTTTCAAATAATGTGCAGTAAATTTTCTGCTGGGAAACCATCACAAAAATATGTCCATTTTTCTCACATTTATCCATGTACAGTTTAAAAACCTATGATTCTAATTACAGTTTTTCTACAGTTAAATCCCACAATTGTGGGCATTCCATACATTTCAGCTGAATAAAACCGAGCGGATTGAAAATTAATTCAATGAAGTGTTTTTAGCGACATGCATGTTCACGTTGATTTCGTCAACCTATTTTCAAAAAAAATGTGCAAGAATAAGGACATGTCGCTCGTAAAAAACGAGATAACCGTGTAACACCTTCAAGAATTTAACCTATTCAGAAGTGGCAACTGTGCACATTACATTTTATGTTTTAAGGTTGTAGTTCCTATTTATTTCAGAATATACTACTACATGTGATGTAAATTGAAGCACGCCTGGAAAGCTTTTTTTTTAAATTATCAAACGCTTTGAAAAAATTTGGCACGGCCTTAATCTCAAGATGTGACAATAATTGTTCAGCTTAGTTATTGATACAACATGTAGATTTATGCAAGTTCTGTAACTAGTTTTTCAACAATTTAACTAGAAATTAAACAACATTTCACAAAGTGTGTCAATGAAGCTTCACATTTTCTTTATTTATGTATTTGCATACATGTAAATGAATGGGGAGCATCATAATTCAAAAACTAAAGTCTAGCATTTCGTAACTATTGCCTTTTATGCAAATTTCGTCCAGGTTTATTTCCCCCTCAACTTGTTTGCATGGAAACGAGGTTATATTACATAGAAATGTGAATAGTCAGTAAAGCTTTTGTTACTTTGTAAATAAGCGTGGAAAGGGGTATAGTTCTTGAAAAAATATCACGATTTTCCTTAAAATTTAAACTAACTTCAAGCTAAAAAATACCTGAGTGATCCTCCTAAAAAACGTCGTTCATTTGATATCTTAATGTTAGTTGATTTATATATAAGAAATTCAATTTCTTAATAAGAGGAATTTTGAATAATCTGATAACTAGCATCAGTACAAGGTCAATTATATACAAGGCCGCTCAAATAAGCACATTTTTATTTAAGCTTTAATTCGCCATGTTTTGATAACCTTTATTACACGTACAATAGATTTATACAGGGTGGGCAAATAAAAAGTAAGCCAACTTTATAAAAATCATAAAATGGTTATTTGTTAATGGAATTTATTGAAAATTTGTACATGTGTACTTAAATAGGATACAAACAATTCTATATTTCAATTTATGTTCAAAGTTAGCACCTTTCTCCAGAAACAGTTTCAAAAATTGCCTAGCACTGTAATTTTTCGTTTTACTCAAAAAACTTATTGCGGTTCTTTCTTCTTCAGTGAATTTTGAAAGACAAATTCGAATGATTACGTCATTTTAAAAGAATGTGAACGAGGGCAATTCTAAAGTAAAGAGAGAAACAATATTTGTGCAAATTTTCATTAAATTCCATTAACAAATAACCTTTTTATGATTTTTATAAAGTTGGCTTACTTTTTATTGGCCTACCCTGTATATATTTTATACGTTTTTTTAGACATTATTCAATTAAGTTCAACTTAGTACCCAACAATCAGCAAATATAAATGCCATATGGTAGACGAAGTCGTACCCAATTTCAAGAGAATGCTCCTAGTACGTCAGATTGAATTTCATGCACTACATCTGGACATTGGCCAGGAAGGCTATTCCATTGGCCGTTAGGGTTAATACATGTATGGAAAACAATTTTAATTACAGGAAAGATTAAAACATCAATAACCCAATAGATAACTTTTCGCGTCTGGACCTCAACATGTCCCAATTCAGATAGTGGAGCATTTCTGTCACACTCTCGGAATGTTGGTAAGCAATCTGGCTACAGTGTATTGGACCATCTCTATATCCTAAATATATATGAACCATCCTGGGAGGGTTCCATATAGGAGCGTAATATTCCAACATTACATAGGACGAACCAGATTTGATTAATGTTTAGAAATATATGTGTTATTTTCATCATTTTTGAAAACATTTGGGCAATTAGCTAACCTACACGCTATAAAGGCAGGCATCTTCAGCCGGAAACGTTAATTTCGGCGGAAGATTATTGTGCGCATGCGCGAGTAACTGATTTAGCTAAACTGGCAGAAAAATCGGCGCGCACAATCGCATTTCCGACTGGATCTACCAGCTTATCGCCTAAATGCACACAACTTATATTTTTTGCATAATTTACTCTCATAATTGCAAACATTTGTTTTAATCATGCATATCATGTCTTTTCCGGGATTACACCCTATCACTTTCAATGGGTGAAATTTTAAAACATAATCACAGCCAAACAAAAAGAGATTAAATAAAAATAAAAATTGTTTAAATTAGCTTGATAATTCAGCAAAGGTATTACTTTTTAGTTTTTCACTTTGAAATTGTAGATTTTTTAAAATTAATATAAACAAGTTTGAAAGTGAAAAACGACGAAGCAATACCATTGCTGATTTATCAAGCTAGTATTTTAAACAATTTTTATTTTTGATTTAATCTCTTATTGTTTGGTTGTGATTTGTTTTAAAATTTCACCCATTGAAAGTGATAGGGTTGTGATTCACCTTAAGCACCAAAACTTACAAACAAATTATGAAAACAAACTCACATTTTTCCTTTTGGAACACGCATATAAAGCTTCGTAAACACAAGTTTCGTACCGTAGTATTTTTCCGCATCATGAATGTCAACAGCCAAAGGAAAATCCATCATGGAGTGGAGCTAAATAAACAAATGTTTCACTTGAGAACTACTATTCTAAAAATATAGTTCAATGGTAGTCAGTCAGTTCGAACACAGTACGCCTCTCAGCATCTACTTTCGGAACGTTAACTGATAGAAGCAGAAATAACGAGTAAGCTCGATCGTTTGGTTTGTAATCCCACACATCGCCGAATATTCGCCAGTACGTCACCGATACTTATCACATGTACACTCGAGGCCAACCGAGTGACCCCGACGAATGTTCGGCGATGTGTGCATCACAAATATTTAACCTGAAACATTTCACTGCAGGTATGAAGGTGAGCAATAAAAATGTTCAATGTTAACTTCACCTTGTGCTCTCTTCAAGAAATTACTTGAAAATCAGCTGTAGAAGGTAATCACTTTTTAGGATTTGATAAAATCTGGAAAATGTGTGTTCCACAGCTCTGCTCAATTGTATCCAAAATAATAAGGCAATAATCCATCTGAAGTTTGATATATGCCTCAAGTAGGTTTGTTTTTTTACTCCATGAATAAAGTAGTAAACAATAGTCGTATGGGATTGGATAATTATGATACAAAGAAAAACTTGTAGGGAGGGCTTGTTTCTTTCTGCAAATGCCCTGCGAGAATGTTTTTGCAAGTGTTCTTATTTTCTGGAAATTTCCTAACAAAGCCTGTGTATTTAGAAGCTATTAACCTTATTCCAGTTCTACTTGGACTTAACCTGAGAAAACTACAGGTTTACACCCACGTGCGAAACGAACGCTAACGTTAACCAATCATAGCGAGGGAGCTACAAGATTCAGCCAATCAGAATGATTGAGTTACAAGAGTTAACAAATCACAATGATGTAGTTTTGGTATGGTAATTTAATTTCATATTTAATGTTATTATGCTTTAATTTGCACTATTTGTTTATCAGTTGTTGAAATTTTGTACATGTTTTAAATAAATGCAACAAGAAATTCGAGACTTAATTAATTATTCATGGTTATTGAAGTTATTAATTATTATGGTAAATTTTTGCACCGGCGGGTTAAAACGTCCTTCAGAAATGTGGACCTTGATAGTCATCACCAACATGACAACCTGTCACATTTTTATTGAAGCTTCTCCTTCCCATTAGTTGTATAATGGTAATAATAGTTTTCTTCCAAGGTTCCTTGGATATTTCAATTTTTAATTTCTAAAAAAAAACAGCATTCTATTGGCATGAACAAACATTAAAATCAAAAGATCAGAACACGAATTATTTTTTCTTCAAGTTTTAATATACCAAAATTACACAGTAGATATCATACAAACTGAGTTTTTTTTAAAAAAATATATACAGTATGTACAAACAAAGGACGAGCTGGTACCTTAACTTCTCAGTTTATCATAGACTGTAACTGGCATGTAATACACCAAAGAGTGGTCATTTTATGTTCATATTTCACACAAAAAAATCTACAAAAACTTTCCACAAAGAAAATTATAGGGCAAAGACAAATGGTCGATGTTTTTCACGTCTTTAGCATGCAAACTAAGAACACCTGGCAATTGTCCAAAGTTTTTCAGACTACCAAAAAATATGGTTAGAAGTAGTTTCAACCCAATCTAACTTAATATCGATGGCCTAATATTAAAAGTGAGTTCAAGTTCATTACTGATATTAACTTTGCGAATACAATAAACTTCAACAGAATCCTTTTTTTTGTAAATCCTGCAGGCAAAATATACGCAACGATTTAAAATGTTGAGCCAGACAACATCGAAAAATATGTCTATGTACAGTAAAATTATCTTTTTTCAAAAACGTAACAAACATGTAATACTGGTATCTAATTTTTAAAGCTTTAAATTTAAATATATTTTTACTAACATAAAATTTATGCAACATGATTGTCTAAAGGATTTTAATTTAGTTTAGGAACCATTCATAGCAAGGCCGTGTTTAGGGGAGGGCAGGAGAGCCACCGAAATCCATGAAATTTTGCAAATTAAAGTGCGATTTTTCTGCTATAGAAATGAAATTTTTTAGCATTAAAAGTCAAATTTTCCTAAAGTAAGCAGGAAATTATTCTACGAATTTTCTTAGGTAAAAATAAAAATGTAATTTTTATTTCACCTGGGCCAATTTTCTTCTCTATCGGGCTCTGCATAATACTGGCGATCCTAAATATATGGCCAAAATAGTCCACCCCAAGATACTGGACCCAATCCTCCCCCAAAATGTTATAACATTTACAGCCTCGACTTACAGAGAACAGAAATTCTTAATAACGTCAATAATTTTAGGGTAAACTTAGGTAAAAATTGTAATCGAATAACATTTCGATTTTGCCGGCATTTTTAAAATTTTCTCAAATAACATGAAACTTAAATTCTAAAATTAACCATTGCTTTGCAAAATTAAAATGTCATTTTTAAAGTTCTAAACAATTGTTATCATTACCAAGGACAATCTTCAAAGTAGGAAAACATTCACATGAACAAATGTCGAACCCAACATTGACAGAGCTACATATATACCATAATAAATTAACGCAAAAATTCATACTATAATTATTTTACAACAATGTATGAATCCATGTGGAAAGAAATGCTTGTCGCAGGGTACTAGCAACCAAGTATTTTTATCAATGAAATAAAAAAAAAATCTGATTTTGAATAAAATATGTTGCTCTAGGATGAACAACTAACGTTTTCTATGTACAATTAGTATTTTGAAGGAATATTTTCGACTGTTCCACAAATCTCCCATGGCACAGGTGTGGACCCTTTCTGACATACCGGCTTCAAAACACTGGGATATCAATATCATTAATTAGTACACAAAATCACGCATTTAATTTTTGAAATGCTACATTTTCTAATAATAAATAATGCCTTCCTATGATGCTAGAGCAGTATTTTTCAAGTGGTGTGCCATCAAGGGTCCTCATACGAGGATCAACATGCTTTTATGCATAAAGATTCTATAACCTTCTAAATATTCACAACCTGATTTTTCCTTATTTTATAAAGAAAATCACTCGCTAAAAGGTTTAAAAGCACAATGCTAGAGGTTCAAATTTTACCCCAAGTCACGTGCTTCCCTGGTCAAAAAAGCAATAGAAACCAATAGCAACCAATAGAGATTTCTATTGGTTTCTATTGTAATTTGGCCACTTTATTGATTTTAATTGTTTTCTATGGTTCCTGTATTGACTTCTATTGACTTTATGGTTTAGCTGTATTGACTAAACAATAGAAAACAATTTAAACCGATAAAACCAATAGAAAACAATGGACCAAATTACAATAGAAAACAATAGAAATCTCTAGTTTTTTTTCACCAGGGTTATCAAGGTTGCTTGAGCCCTTTTGGCACTGCAATCCTCAATTAAAAAACCAGCGCTGCAGAGTACGTAAACTTTGCACTTTTAAAAACTAAAATACCTATTACTTCTTGCGATAAAACAATAGAAACGAAAGCACGAGGAAAATGACTATCCACATAAATGAAATGCCGAACGCGCTCCAGACAGTGAAATAACTAAGATCCCACCCCCGATGGATAATTACTTCCATGGCCCTTCCCGGCCTCGCCAAAGGAAGCCACTTGCAGATGTGACGGAAAAACAATGGCATGGATTCAATAGGCCAAACCATCCCTAAAACGAGCATAAAAACTTCAATTGAAAAAAAGCACGGAATGCTAAAGTAAAAATGCACAAATTTCAACATTTGCGAGGTAAAAATGCACACATCCTGTGGATCTGTTATTTTTAAACCAGACTATGATCGTTTATGGATTACAGCAGAAATTTCAGGCAGATCCATGCTGTATTTTAGATAAACTTGTTATTTAAACTGAAAGTGGATTTCATCACTGCCAGTTCCCTCAAAAACTTATTTTCAGCACTAAAAATTAAACCACCATATTTACTCGTGTAATGACCCCACTCAACATCAAGGTAATGTGTTTATCAGTATTAATACACTATTTTTACAATTTTGTTCCATGTGATGTTCGATACAATGATCGATGGTGCATGTCAAAGTTTCCAAATGTCAGTAAACTGAATTTTTGCAATGAAGCAAGGGTAAAAAAGGACTGATAGAAAATTTAGAGTGACTGTACAATGTAGAAAATAGCGAATGAACTTAATTTAGGTAAAATGTAATTGTGGCAAATCTGTTGAAGTTGAAGTTTTATAATTTGAATGTTCAAATGGTTAAGATAAATATTATGCAATATCAGCCTTAACCAGTTACATGGAAATTTTGCAATCGAGGGGGGAATTCCACTCTATCATCTGAAAAAGTAGCCACTTAGGGAATTTCTCCCATCCGTACAAATTCTCGCCACCATGGACCGGGGAGCGAACCCCGCACGTTATAATCTTCGCGGCAAGAGTATAACTCACTTGACCGCTAATGTCAACTGAGTATACAGGGTGGGGCAAAATGACCTCCATAGTTTCAAAAAATCACTGGGGACCGCCCACACTAGGTAGAAGGGTGGGTCAGGTGCCGTTAGGTGAAGGGAACAAAGTCATTTTCAGTAGTCACCATGCCGTGGTCGGGTGAGCATCGAGACTTTGTTGTTGAGACATTTTTTTAAAAACTGAGAAAGTGTGGTAGCGACGCAGAGGGCCTTTAGCAGGCGGTTCGGTTTAGCTCATCACTAGTTTCTGACTTTAAAACCTCTGAATGTTTTTTTAAAGTCAGAAACTCAGTCGTGACGAGCTAAACCGAACCGCCTGCCAACAAACGAACAAAATTGTCGTTATTGGGCAACTGAAAACTCGGGAACTTCACCAAAGGCCACTTCACAGCCCTAAAGAGACAGCTTGGAGCGCAATGTCCTCTACGACATAATTTTTTAAAACATAACGGGAAAAAAAATGGCGTAGCATGTACTTTTAGAAAATAAAATCTTTTTGTTTTATCTTCAACCGTTTTTTTTTTTTCTCATAATTCACCCACCAAATGATGGAGGTCATTCTGTCCCACCCTGCACTAATACTAAATATTCAAGTGGAGATGTTTCTACAGTGTTAAAGGTTATAAAATTTATAAAAAAAAAAAAAAAAAAAAAAAAAAGGTGGTGCCTAGACGAGTAAATACAGCAAATAAGCCTGAAATGTGCATCGAATTGACTAGTGCTGTACTATCACACAAAACGAGATCGTTCTTATTATATTTTTGGAAAAAGATCCTCAAGCCCGAATATTTATAACTACACCAGCTACAACTTACCTGCAACTGCTGCAGAAAAGAAAATGATACCAGAAGCAATAGAAAAGAGGATGAATGGTTCATCGATGAGCAAAGAAAGAAACATTCCTAATTTAAATGAGAAACAATAGCAAGTATGACATCGTTAATTTCTGATTAGGTGTACACAGAAACTTAAAATAACAAAATTCTTACCTAATGCTGTTCCACCTATTCCTTGGACGTATAAGAGGCTGTATATCAACAATATTGATCCTTTATTGACAGCACTCAGCACTGGCAAACCAGCCAAAATAATGCCAAAGATCTGAATAACCAAAACGCCTAACTGGACTAAAAGTATTCCTAAAATAATCTCCAGAGACGTAACGCCTGTTAAAAAACGAGAAAAAGGAATAAGATAACATTGAAACCGGTGATTTTGACAAGTATACAATATTGCCAATTTCAACAATTACAAAAATATCTGCAAAACCCAAATACCTGCTATCATATTAGGTTCCATGTAGCCTTTATGCTTATCCAAAAAGATGTTAAAGATGGCAATTGGAAGAGAGGCAAAATAGCTTGTCCTAATGAAAAATACACAAGTTTAGAAATGGTAAGAATAACACCGCACAGTCAATCGCCGACTTATGATCGTGATAGGTACTGACAAACTGGTCAAACGTCGGATATTCTTTAATTTTGTGCGCATGTATTATAGCCGTTGTGTAAATAAAGCACAAAAGACACAAAACAGTTGTCACATAAGTCATAAGTGGGCGATTGGCTGTACTAACTATTGTAATTTCCAATCAATCTTGCTTAGTATAATATATATTAATTCATTAGAAAAATGATATTTCATCATATAACTTACAGCACAGATTCCCCAGAAAGCACGTAAATACTAGGTGGCCGTGTCATAAGTGCTATGGTTTCTTGGCTAACCTAAACAAGGAATAATTTAAAATTATATTAAATTAATTTCCATATATACATGTATAAAGCTAAATTGCAAATTGTCAGTAAAATGTGAAGTTAAAACTAACATGGTGCAGGAATATACAGTATGTTATTAATATTAATTTATGAATCCAGTTCTGGGAGATTCTTATTAGCATACATTACTGCTGCTTGTTAATTTATCCAAAACATACAATGTGGCCACAAAAAAATGGAAACCTTTTCATATATTCATAACATTTTTGTTTTTTAAACAAAGTAAATCCAATTTTTCAAAACTATAGGAAACAAACGTACAAACAAAACAGCTATTTAAATTTGTACTCAAAGTGTTCTCCATCCGTTGCAACACATGCCTGGATGCGCTTGCGCCATCGGGCAATTGACAAGTCGATTACTGTTTGGTGAAGTTCATCCCTAACGGCCAGAATTTGGCATCTTAGCCTCTTTGATATCACATATCTTTGCTCAGTACACTTTTTGCTCTAAATTCCCCCAGATATACGGTATGTCCGGACTTGTTTGTGTTCCAGCAAGACGGTGCACCAGCACACACCGCTCGAGAAACTGTTCAACTTCTCCAACGAGAGACTCCAGAACTTATGTTTTTGTTTGTTTTGTTTATTGATTTTTAACGTTGGCCTATTTCTGCAACACGAGGGCTAAACACCAACGCCAGGGGATGAGCCTTCA
>JAQGBW010005209.1:0-12397 GCA_034698625.1 Julus scanicus
CACTTCGAACTTAGTCCTAAAAAGGACAAGGGACAAGTCCTAGCGAAGCTAGGGCTAGATTAGGCGTTTAAACAGGGTAGATTAATGTGAATTAATGGTGAATCGCTACAAAATGTTTATATCCAAATGCATGCTTAATTTATTTGAGACCAATGTGCCAACTTTTTGCCACAACAGGTGTACTGCATCGCTATTTTGTTTTAGAAAATTGGAAGTTAAGTCATTTATGGATACATTTCTTGGAATAAATGAGATTATTCATTAATTTATTGAATAATATGTATTATTGATGGCAGATCAGTCAGGTGTAAAATGATTTCGTTTATTCCTTGCAATGTTTTGTCTATATATGGACTTCATCAGGCATATCAAAGATATCTACAAGGTAAATAATTATACATGAAAACTGCATTAAAGTAAAAGGAGTTTAATTTCATAGGGGTAAAATATACATTTCCAACGGGGGGGAGTAAAATAACTGCTGCATTTTTCAACATAATTGACAAGAATAGTGTGTTTTAGATACAGGTGGTTATACAATAAATATTCGATGCAAAATATTGTGGACAAGCATATCAAGTGTAAAGCATGTACATATAAAACACTTGCATTTTTTTTTCTGTATAAACAGGGCGTAGTATGTCACATTACAAATGAAGTGATGAGATTATTCATCGGCGGGTGTGCGTTTGGTTGGATTTGTAAGGTTTGAATCGCACGTGTTTCACTCTTTAGCTTCATCCTGCTTTGCCCACCTTTTAGCTTTAACCGCCCTCGCGCCCTTAATCATGGATACACACTTCAAAGTGTGCACTTGGCGTCACCCCGCCATGAGCCAATGCCTGCGGCTTTTGTTCGTAATGCAATGTTAATTTTATTAATAAATAGCTTTGTTAACATGTATCAATGCCTGTCAACGGATTGTTTCCTGTCATCACCCACATATAAGATTGGTTACATGGCACAGCCGAAACCAACCAATTCTGCCACTTCTGTCATCATCATCGTCATCATCAGTGAACACTTTCACTGATCCCGACTCGTTAACTCGCTTAAGAAGGATGTCCTTATTGCCGAAGCAACCTCACGATGCCTGCCAACCACTGGGACCAAGAAAACCCTTGCTACCCGCATTACAACAGATAATGCATACTGCAAGTACACGGATACACTGCAACACCTCATTGACAGTCGTGCCGTCCCTACCGCAACCTCCGTAGCCGTACCGTGCCTACCAACCGTAACACAGCTACCTTGCCACCGCAATTGCCCGTTATTAACCGCCTCATTGACGCACTGCAACACCTTTGCCCATCCGAAGTACAGATTGTTTCATCACATGATGAAATTCAATCCATCCCACAGTTTGCCAGCACCATCACTGAAAACATTCACAAATGGACACAACTTGCTGAAAACACTGTTAACGGTGCCAAATGGTCAACGGAACTAACACTTCTCAATGCTTTAACTCGTCTTACGGGAATCGGCCGCCACTGACACAACGTCGTCGGTCAACTCTTCACCACCTGGGATGATTGAAAAGTTGCCATTTGCAAACTGCTCCAATCCGAAATCATTTATTGCTGACGATGAACCCCGCCCAGTTCATCGCATACAATGCGACACGCAAACTGCTTCAATCCGAAATCATTGCCGCATACATTACCGAGATGAATGCTATGCTACAGAAATCCCCGTTTCCACTTTAGCAATCCGACAAGATTACCATGATCATTCAAGACATTCCTGAACGAGTTACTGCCATTTCTCTGGCTGCACCGCCGTGAGTCACCATCTTTGCCTTGGTGGACCACGCGCATATCCTTGACCAATTCCATGCATTAAAAGCCATTGATTTCAAGACCTACACACCATGCAAAGACGTCAACAAGGTCAAGCACAAAGAAAACAGTTGTCATGCCACTCAAGTCAAGGTTTTAAAGTGTAATGCTGATATCCCCACCTTTGATCCTCTTAAGGACAACCCTGAAAACATAGTTTGCTACCGCGGCCGCAAACCAGGACATGTGTCATATTCTTGTCCTATGCCAGCTCCGCCTGGAAAAAAAACCTTCGTATACACCTCTTTTGCCTTTTGCTACATCTTTCAAGGCGACATTGCCGTCAACAAAAACCACTACCTATCATTTCAGAGAAACTTATCAATCCCCTGAGATGCATACCCGTCAACACACCCATTACCAAGGAGTCCCGGACTAAAACCTCGGAACTTCTCAGAGACCAGGAGGTCAAGATCAGGCCACTTTTGACCATGCAACCCCCACTGGGTTTCAGGAGGGACATCCTAAGGAGAGGGTGCGAGAAATTTGCACCCAACGTGGGGCTCGAACGCCGACGCCTTCTAACAATCCAACAGTTGAGCTACCAGGATCACCCTATTCAACGATGAAAGAGGAAGAAGCCTTTGAAGTCGTAGAGACCATGATCCAGGGATTGACTACAACTACAGGAGAGACGACGACGCCGGCAGCGAATGTCACTCGACCTTCCTTCGTTACAGGGAAGGAGAGTGATTTCCGACATCAGACCTTAAGCGACCCGAACTACCTCGACACAAGGCACGATCCGAGTGGACTACTATTCTGTTCCGGAGGAAGTTCACACACGGGATGTCAGTTGCCTAGAGAAGTAGAGCGGCTAGAAATTACCAATCCGGAACTGTTTTCTCAGATTCAAGCGGTGTATCAAAGGGACTACGAAAGAACCCGAATTCCGGAAGTGATAGAAAAAACCAGTCCCGAAACAGACTCTCATATGCAACAGCTACGGGAGGAACTACAATGAGAAAAGGAAAGGACAAGAAAGATGGAGGAGGTGATAGCGCAACTCTAACAACAAATGGAACGCAGACCCATGGTCTCCCGCCTAACACCAACACCACCTCGTTTAACCTAACCAGCATTCAGATTTGGAAGCCAGGATTGGGAAGATATGGGGGTGTATCTTCCAAGAGAGTGACGATTAGTCACTCCTACCAATTTAAGCACGGATCCATGGGAGGATCCCACATTTGAATACGACAGAGGGTTCAGTATAAAAAGACTATCTGGACGAACGGTACCTCCACGTACCATGGAGGATGGCTTTGTCCCTACCCGGTATCCAGTCCCTGGTCCCGCTTTAGTAGCGGATTTTTCACCTACCAACCCCGCTCGGTAAGAGCCAACATTGAAATTCCTAGGTCCGAAAGAACATTACCGGACAGGGTTGAACCACGATTCTCCTCGTATGAGTCAGAAAGGACATCTTATCCGGAAGAAAGCACAGTGGCGATTCCCAATCACCCAATTAGAGGTTCTAGCTATGAGGCTAGTCCCTATCGAAATAGGTTTTCGAATCTTACCCCGGAACAAGCATACCAGCTGAAAGATGCTCATAATCTAGTGGCCATGTATGCTCAGGTCCCTCAATTTTCAGGAGAAAAGGGAACCTTTCGCGATTTTTTTCATCAATTTAATGTAGCAGGGGATAGCTACAAAATCCTTAAACAACAAAGATGGAGTGCCCTCTTTTGGATCCTCCTGGGGGAGGCAATGAGATGGTGGCAAATCCATCATGACAAAGTAGAATCTTATGAGGATGCTCTAGATAGAATGAAAACTCGGTTTGGAGAAGCAGAGCCTGATCATTTTGCCAGGCAAAAGCTACATGCCATGAAGCAACGCCGGGGAGTCAACTCTCAGCAATTTATGGATTTCATGATAAGGCGTTTTTAGTATATGGACCGAAAACCCAGCATGAAAATGCAAATGGAGATGGTATATCATGCTCTCCACCCCGATATTATGCAATGATTTCTCCTATCCCATGTTAGGAACTGGAAGGAGATGTACAACACAGTAATCTATTACCAACATGCGTTGCGCAATGCAAGAAATTGGAACAAGGAGGCATCCCCTCAAAGAGGGTCCCCAAGAAAAGAAAAGGATTCGAGAAAGCAGGATTCCAAAAAAGGGGATGGTCCCAGAAATCCTAATTACAAAGGGAATAAACCATATGACCCTAGTAAGGATAGATCCCGGAACAATGAGGGAAATAACCAAAGTACCTATGTGCCGAAAAAGACCTATGGTGGACAAGAACGGAATACCTATAATCAAAACCACGGTAAAGACCGTGGTGGTAACAATAATACAGGAAATGATTCTACTAAGCGTACTCCTAAGACGGGATGTCCAGTATGTCACACTCCCAATGTGGACTTGTACACTTGTCCTAATGAGTGTAACAAGAAGGCAGCTAAGGCGATGATGATAAGGATATCCCATGTGCACCCCCAACAGGATCCTCTGGCTCCCAGGGAGAAAGTGGATTCAGAAGACCTGCTAATACATGTTCAAGTAGAGATCAATTCCGCAAAAATTTTCGGTCTGTTGGACACTGGAGCCTCCACCTGTTTGGGAGGAGGACCAGTGTTCGACAGTCTGAAGCAGATGGGTTTACCCATGACCCCCTCCGTCCAACTAATTCAATTTGCCGACCAGACCCCGGTGCTAACGGAGGTCTATATGGTAAATGCCCCCCTACGCATACTAGGAAGAACAGTTCACACAAATTTAACGTTGGTCCCCTCCTATCAGGGCCCGTTAATTTTTGCTGGGTACAAACTTTTTAGCAGAGGCTTCGGTGGTCATCAACTACGAATCGATGACATGGGGCTTTGAGGACATGAGTCTACCAGAAGACCAAATAAAGAAAATCTCCTGCTTAAATCTCGTCTCAGCTCCCGTTTCCGTATTTGCTTTCTCCACAAGATTTAACGCCTGGGGCACCCGGGAGGTAAGGCTACGGAAGAATGAGGGTATCTCCTTATCCATAACGGAAGTTGATGCCATCAATCAGATGCTCCAGGATCTTTCAGAGGTTTTCGAAGAACCCAACGGACCCGCGCTCGTGGAGCATTAAACCATCCAGATAGCCCCGAATGCTAAACCGGTAGCAATCAAGCTGTACTCCAGTTCTCCAACCAAGCGAAGGATCCTGATTGAAAAGGTTCAATCTCTTTTGGATAAAGGGTTTTTTATTCCCTCTAAATCTGAGTGGGCCGCATCCTTGCTATTAGTGGCAAAACCTGTATCCAATACGGAATACAGAATGGTAACCGATTTCAGAGCTTTGAACAAAGTTACTGTGGGTGACTCGTACCCGTTACCTAAAATAGATGACTTGATTTCCAGAGTCACCGGAAAACCTTATATGACTCAAATGGATTTTACCAATTGCTATTGGCAAATTCCAATAAGTGAAGAATCACAAAGATACTTCACCACCATAACTCCATCAGGCACCTTTTGCTACACCCGAATGCTAATGGGCGCTAGGAACTCAGCGGCCCATTGCCAAAGAGTAGTGGATAGACTCCTCAAAACTAGTTGACATTACAGTGGAAGTATACCAAGACGATCTTCTCATAGCCAGCGAGGAGTTCAAACAACATCTATTTGACATACGCAGAGTCATGGAAGCGATCCAAGACCATAACCTAGGGCTTCAACGGGAGAAATGTCATTTCTTCGTAGCAGCCGTCAAATTTTTTGGACATATGATCTCCCCTGATGGGGTAAGTCCTAATCCCGAAAAGATAGCCGCCATTCTGGAACTCCCGTTCCCATCAAACATCAAGCAGTTACGATTGTTTCTAGCTTCTTGCAAGTGGTTCGGGAAATTTATCCCGAATCTGTCAACAGTGGCTTCTCCGTTGCACCATCTTCTTAAAAAGGATATTCCCTATATTTTTGATGATGCATGTAAACAGGCCGTGAACCAATTAAAGCTATGTCTGACCACGGCCCCGATACTGGCCCAGCCCGATTTTAAAGAAGGCTTCCATCTATACACCAATGCCAGCCAGGACGCCATGGGAGCAGTCCTTGGGCAGGGAGATGCAGATTCCTTCAGAGTAGTGGAGTATGCATCTAATTCGTTTTCTCCGGCTCAGAAAAACTATTCCACCACCGAAAGAGAGGCGTTGGCGGTCCTGTGATCCATCCAACGGTTTAGAGGTTATATCGATGGATTAACCTTCGTGGTTCACACGGACCTTGCTCTGTTACGGGCGATACTCGCCACCAAAGAACCCCGAGGACGAATAGCGTGTTGGATCATGGAGATCCAACAATATGTGTTTAATATTGAGTACGTCCCGGGAAAACTAAATGTATTAGCTGATATGCTGTCACGCAGTTCAGACAAGATAAAACCGGTGGTGCTTACCCACTTGTTCCTCTCAGACGAGCAGCCACTGACAGCAGTTGACTTTCATAACCTACAGCTTCAAGACCCCGAAACTTTGAAGATCATTACGAATCTGGAGAATCAAGAAGATTCCTCTGGAATGGAATTCAAAACCCAGTTAGATAGAGGGTACTCATTGAAAGCAGGAGTGCTCTATCGTCATCTAAACTGTGGATTCAGAGGAGCCCCAACTAGTGGTTCCTTAATTTCTTCATGCTAGGGTAATACAGTGGAATCACGACCTACCAGAAGCAGGCCATCCTGGAGTACTGGCCACCATACAACGCATTATCCAGAAATATTATTGGATGGAAATGTGTCAACAGGTCAAGGACTATGTAGCGGTATGTGAAGTGTTTGAAGTACAAACCTCTGAATCATCCCGATACTACACCTATATCTTCTCCAGCTATCCCACCTCGTTTCGATACTGTAAGCATTGATCTGGTGGGACCATTACCTCCTACTCCCAGAAGGTATTATCACGTTTTTTCAGCAAGTGACGTCTGTTCAGGGTTTACTGAACTAGTTCCAGTTAAAGATACTTTAGCTGAGACAATTGTGCAAGCATTAATTGATCACAACTGCTTCTGATACGGGACCCCCCCCCCAAAGAATTTGATGTCATAATGGACCCCAGTTTGTTTCGGCAGTAATAGACCAAGCTGCCATCGCTCTGGAATTTCAAGTCCAAAGGGTGGCCAGTTATTATCCTCTAGCAAACCCGGTAGAGAGACGTCACCGAGAGCTAAAAACCAAGTTAGCCATTGCAGTGGACCAGCAGCATACTGCCTGGGACCTGCACATGGCGGCTGTACAATGGGCTATGAATATGGCCATTAATAGCAACATGGGGCACTCCCCGTTCTACATCACTTTTGGTAGAGCACCACGGAGTCCCCATGATAACATATTGGGTTTCAGCGAGTTTTGTGCAGATCCTTCGTTTGTCTGTCACACGCTTTCAGACTTTCTGTCAGAGCTGTCAGCCACTGTCCAGGAGACGAAGAACAGATTAGAAGAAGCCCAAGATCGAAGAAGACTGCAACATAATTAAAAAGCAACTCTTCCAGGATTCAAGGAAGGAGAAAAAGTTCTGAAAAATCAGGGACGTAGTTGTGCCACTAAAGGAATCACAGCAAAGATAATCCCCAAACGCCAAGGCGCTTTTCAAATAACAGTCGTCAAGGGACCCACCTCCTTTGAGGTGAGTGACCCCCTAAATGGCAAAATTAAAGGCGTATTTAATGCTAAGGACTTAGTTTCTTTAAATATGGAGGAGAAAGATCTTCCTTAACCTCCGTTATCAATAAATCCCTTAACTATCAAACCTACCTCCGGTCCAGCTCCAGCTGAGGAAAACTTACCCATACGGAAGAAAGCTAGAGGACGTCCAAAAAAGGGGATTAAACCAGACTCTGAACTAGTGAATCACAGCAATGCTGAGCTGATAACCGCCGTTACCGAAGAATTGTGGAAGAAATCACTTCAGGAAACAGAACCTAAAGAGAGTGAGGTCACCGAGGAAGAAGCCCCTGAAACGGCATCTAAACATCCTATAAAAACACCTAAAAATACAAGGTCAGGACGACAAATATTGCGTCCAATGCGCTTCCAAACCGTCATTATGCACGATCTATCAGAGGCAATGTTACGGTGCTTCGACGACTTTGGCAAACCCACCGTTTTAAATTTGGGAATTTATTAAAGAATATGTAATGCAACAACAAATCGAAGAGACCCAGGAGACACTCATTAACTATGTGTGTTCCTTTGCCACTATTTCTCACTTTAACGAATTAAAGGAGTTAAACCATAAGCATCCATTCCGACAAAACACCCCAAGGACCTTGTTTTATAAAGTGGGATAAGCGGCCCATATCCTAAGATCAAAAGGTTGGGACCGCACTCAATAGAAAATATATGATGAGATTCTTTGCCCATCCTTTTACTACAATGGTCGAATCGAGCCAGACGACGACCTATTAGTTGAGTATGTGGGATATGCCACATTACTGAAGCACCCGGTAAGGATTAATTTCATCCGAATCCAATTTCCTGTCCCGGGGCAAAGTTGCGAAACAACCCTACCCGTGGGAAACATAGCCTCGTCTTTTGGTAATCTGACACCAACTTGCGAAGTCTTTTATCGGACCAACCAATCACAGGCTGATCCAGTAATTCACGGGTATAAATGGGGAACGAAAACCAATGCTCAGCACCAGTTCCGAAAGATATTCCTTATTCATCGGTGCTTTTCAATGCTGTTCAAGTTTTTCTCCAGTTTAAGTTTTAACTTCATGTTGTATAAGCGATTTCCAAAAGAACGGTACAATTTGCCGCCTGTGCCGAGGTTAACCACCTATCTTATGGACGAAGAAATGGAAAACTTCCAGGAAGAAGCCAATCTTCCAACACCGGCCCAGCATTCCCCGCCGCCACCATTGGCCATAGATGTCCTGCGTCAGCAGTATGAAACCCTGCATCTCCACCCTAAGCTGTGTGCAGAAAGACAGGCCTACTTTGACGGTAAGGGCCCGAAGACATTTTCAGCTACAGGATGAGCTAACTTCTGCGCCGATGGTAGTGGCTACCTCCATTCCAGCAGTAACTCAAGTCGTGAATTCTACAGGAGTTACCAATCAACTGGTTCCAGAATTGGTCAAGATGGTGGACTCTACTCGCCATTCATGGGTACAGGCCAACCTAACCCTGCAACAATGCACCAAGGCTCTTCAAGCCCAACCACAAGAACCAGCCGAAGGACAATTACTGCAAGCAATCACCCAAACCTCTCAAGATGTTATATATTTTGATAAAATGGCTATGGATGAGGCCAAATATCGACAATCAGCCGAAGCTAAAGCCAAATTAGCAATCCAGGATTTCCAGGAAGTCAACAACGCTTACCAAATGTTGGACGCTCAGTATAAGCGGCTGAACCGACTCTGCAACCAATATGATGCCTCCAGGATATCGATCCATTACCTATGACCCAGAACTATTCGAGGACATTGTTCTACCACAAGCAGACAGCGAAGGTCTTCTGCAAGAATCCACCCCGATCCCAGCAACCATTGTGCAACAATACTTTCAAAATCGACGTATCTCCGTCTCCCCCGTGGTCTCTTCCTTGGGACCATCACCCCTGACAACCCAGGATAGCATCACCAGTGCTTCACCCCAGCGAGAAATGGTCATATCTCCCCTGACTAGTGACCAAACTATACCAACAACGGAGCTTACCAAGGAGAGCGCTCTTTCGGAGGCTACGGTTATCCAAATTGAAGCTTCTACTCCCGTAGTGATGCTGGAACGATGCCCAACTTCCGAAGATCGAGAATCAGCAGAAGAAAGATAACCAAGAAAGATTCAAAGAAAGATAAACCACGTAAAACATATACGTCACAGGATTCTCGAAAACGATCCCCAGCCAAGGCTAGAAAAACATCTCCGGAAAAACGTCAACGCATTCGCTCTAGCTCTCCAGTTGAGCCCAGAACGCCAAAAAAAAACGACCCATGCAATCAACTGTAACCTTTGTCAAACAAGTAACGGTTCATCCGGCTGGGAAAGGACCAGAACGTAGAAGGGAGAATACCCCGCCAACTGGCCGCTCTCGAGGAACCCACCACCGCAGTGATAGTTCCTCTCGTTAATCATCTCCGTTCCAGCCAGAGGCAAGTCTCCTTTCTCCCACCAAGTCAAAGAAGCTACGATGGGGATGCTACCGTGAAAAACTGAGACGCCATTTCGTCATCACTCAATACTTAATGCATCCTTCGCAAGCAACAGCAGAAGATCCACGTGCTCTATCTGAATATTGGCTCAAATATACTCAACTGTCCAGGGTTCCTCCAACCGACAATTATGTGGCGCCCAAACCGAAGGACTTGGACTACCACGCCTGGACCATCCTCACCTGCTACCCGCCTCCCGGAGGAAATAAAGAATGTTGTTATTGGTGTGCGCACCGATCCAAGCATTATAATTATTGCTTTCACTGGCACGGTGCGTACCCAATACCACCAAGTCGACGCAACACATCGGATCACAAACGCCTGTCATGTGTGATCGACGCTACCACTGAGAATGTCATGGCCACTATGCTGTATCGCTACTCCGGACCTCCGGAAGAGCGTGGACAGTAATCAACCATCAACGTGCAACTGGAGACATGTGACAAGAAGATTGTGTTAAGTTTTTAAAAAGACATTATTATTGTTTTATTGTTGTTTCTTGTATTTATTGTTTGCGATATCTTGTACTTTTTACATATCTGCTCACCCTCTTTTACTTAAAAATGATTGCACGTTACGCAACGGCACTGTGGGAAAACACCATCCAGACGTCATCAAAGAAGACCGTTTCAGGAAATCTGAGGACATCAAAGGACCTGGCAACCGTCTATTGACCCAGTTCCCATGCCACAGCCAGCACTACCTAAAAAGAGACAAAAAAGAAAGGAAACCATCAATTAGCAAAGGCTAATCTCTCAATTTTCGACCAAATTAGGCATGCAACAATTTCCAGGAAAACTACCCCATTCACACTTTTCTGTGATATTTTTCCCCCAGCATGCAAAGCGTATATTGTGGACCATCTTTTGAAGTTCACACACACTCTGTCATGAGCAGCATTAAGCTGCAAACCTCTTGCCAGAACTTTGAATAAAAATTCTTAGTTATTTTTCCAACTTATAAAAACCGAAGTTGCCTCCGTTACTTTAAACAACTTTTCAGGAACAGCGGAAACTTCAAGCGGTACACTCCCGTTACACCTCAGCACGCACTAACCTCTAGGTTAGAGGCCTTGTGAAGAACTGAAGTCCTGTAGGACCGTCCAATCTACAGACGATCTAGTCTTTCGTAAGAGACGGACCCCTTCCCTTCAATTTTTCCCCAGGGACCTCAGCATTCGGACTTAATTAACCCGACGCTGAGTATAAACCCATCGCCTAAGCCTTAACCTCCGTCATAACATCCGTTACGGTCATCCCAGAGAAACTGATCACTCCCCAAAAATGCATACCCGTCAACACACCCGTCACCAAGGAGTCCCGGACCAAAACCCCGGAACTTCTCAGCGACCAGGAGGTCAAGACCAAGGCCACTTTTGACCATGCAACCCCTACTGGGTCCCAGGAGGGACATCCTAAGGAGGAGGTGCCAGAGGGTAACTGGGGGACCTATTTTTGTTTGTTTTTTAAAAGCCGATTTCCTATTGCAGGTTTTTGCGTTGAATTCACTTTTGAGTTCTTTAAAATTCCAGGGTACGCGTCCTCTATGAATCACGAGGTTCATAGGGGGTTGGGATGAGAAGGAATAAAATGGCCTTCTTTAAGCAAGCGGACCCTTAATTTTAGTTCATTATTAAGTATTCTTGCATTGTCCTAGTCGATAACGTGACCTGGGAAGAATACGTGCACATGGTCAGCAAGCGAATTATTAAGCACTATAAATGATCTCACGTCATACTGGTGTTGTTAAGTCTTTTTTTCCAAGTGAATTTTTTGTTTGACTGATGTATACTATATCACATGATTTACATGGAATTTTTTAGATCATTTGGCAACGTGATTCCTTAGGTATGCTGTCCTTCAGTGAGGGTAGGAATGAAGATCGAGATGGTATTACGGCTTTTCTCCGTGACTAATAAAGATAGTCATTTTTTTCCAATATTAGGTTGAGTCTGGCTGAGAGGCCTTTTTATAAGGTATGGATACATAGTGTGGGGTGGTTTCCGTGACTTATTTTATCTTTTAATGAGGGTTAAGGATATGGTGTTTAATTTTGTTTATAAACTCTATTGGATAGTTATAACGATGGAGAATAAGGATATTTTCCTTAATTATACGCTTTCTACTTATTTGGTTTAACGTGATAGAGCCCAGGTAGCAATCCGACCGAATAATGTCGTCCAAATGACGTCTATTTGTCGTCATTTTTTTAAATAACGTCATCACGTCAAAAAATGACGTCATTTTTAGGTCATTTTCGGACATAAAATGACCTTTTTCAAAAAACGTCCCACTTGGACGTCATTTTTTGGTCATTTTTTTGTGTTAAATGACCACTTTCCAAAAACGTCCCCCTTGGACGTCATTTTTTGGTCATTTATTTTTCGTAAATGACCACTT
>JAQGBW010005210.1:0-12395 GCA_034698625.1 Julus scanicus
TTATTAAAATAACAAAAAGGTCGAATAATATTCGTAGTTCGCTCCATTATCCAACAGGTGGCGCTCGTGATTTTTAATAAAAATTAAAAATTTAAATCGAAAAATTTAAATATAACAAGACCTTGTATACGTCTTAAAGAATGTGTATACATTTTTAATTTTATTGAAACTTTTTTATTTTCAAAATTGGGTGAAGTGCAAATTTTACCATTGAAATACATAGGGTACTAAACCCCCTCAAGCTTTGGAATTCTACATGAATGAGGGATTCTGATGTGGAATTTGGTCCTTGTCAATCAATAGGAAGCCTCGGAAAAGTAGTGTTGTACAAACACGCCTTCTGTACTTCTAGCATTTGGGTTAAAGCTAATGCAATCTGATGGCCCGTGGATTAATGCAATTAAGTCTTACGTTACTTTTAATACGCATTAGTCTAAATATGAGCTTCGTCAGTTTTCAGTAAGGAACGAAATGATGGATCATGTTTTTTTTAATTTTTTTTTTAAGTTGTGTGAAAGTGCTGTTGTAGCGCTGATGCCAACAAAGATTTCTTAAGTTGTTTTATTCCAGTTGTGTTGAATAGTTGCGTCTTTTCACTTGGAGAAAGAAAGAATTGTTTTCGTTTTTTAATTGAGTTTTCCTTATCTATGTTTCACTTATTTTTGGTACTATAAACTTACATATTGTTGCTTTAGTAGTTGTACTTGTATCATATGCAGTAGACTGAAAACCCTGAGAATTTGTACTATCAGTTAGGTACTTCAAACAAATTCTACTATTTTTATCAGGAATTAGGTTCTATATTTCATGAAAGTTCTCCCGCACGAGATTTTATAAAACAATGACTATCTCCACTTAGTATCACTGGAATAATGTTTAGTTTTTTATTGGTTTAGTACTTTGTGTTCAAACAGGTGTCACCATTCTTACCGCATGATCGAGATTTTTTAAAACAATGCATATTTCCAATTGTATCACTTACTAGAATGGTATCATTTATTGTTTACTACTTGGTGTGTTTTAATGGAACTTCGTTACAAAGCCATCTTAGACCTTGTTTAGTGTAAAGTGAGCTGAAAATGGTTCAGAAAATCTGTTGAAGGGTTTAAATTGTTTACTAAAGTTGATGTGTTCTATCTGATGTGGTGTATGGGTAAATGAATTCAAGATGTGGTCCGGTTAGCTACAGTGCTAAAATTACACAATTGTTAGAGCACTTAATTCCCATCTGTAAAAAATTATGGATTCATCTCACGTGCCCTAATGTGTTTTCCATAAAATCGTTTGACCTGCAGTTTTTTTTCTTTTTTTTTTTCTATTCAGATCAATATTCTTTACAATTGATTGACAAACAGATTTAAACAGCCTAATGTAGGCAAAGGAGAAATTGATTTAGAACGTACCTTAAACATGGTAGAATTTAAGTTTTATATGTATACACACATTCGAATTCGATTTAAAGAAACAAGAAAAGCTATTGTTCGTCTCAAACTCGGGTTAAATTTTGATTGGTATCCAATAGACAAGCCTAATAGAATATTCACAGGTTTTCCTTTAAAATGATTTCATTCTTTCCTTGAAATACCATCATCAACAGGGGACCATTTGAAATTCCAATTAATGCCCATAGAAACCAAAGAGAGTTTTCAGTGGGTTCTTATTGGGTTACTGTTACATTTTTAATGGCTTTTGGTTTTTCGGTATTTTTTTTTCTTTTAAGGAAAATCAATAGAATATTAACTGGCTTTAGTCTACGACTAAAAGCTGAAAGTCAACCAGTTTGCATTGGATGCACGGTAAGCATTCTTTATGGTGGTTGGGAATTGCTCTTATAACGTGAGTAGATTTGTTATTGCTGAAATAGGATGTTACCATCTCCAAGGTTACTCTGCGTGACATCATCAGTATTACTTACAAGTAGGACAGGCAATCTGCAGCGAATTAGCTGCTGCTGGTCGAACAAGGTGTTTACTAAAAATTGCACAAACGGCACACATTTTTTCCAAACAACTCTGATGGAACAAAATGTATGTGGCACATACCCTAGACCTGTATGGACGTACAAAACTAGAAATATGATACGTATGGACATATTCAGGATTTAGGTATGGTCTAGTGTAAGGCAACCAAATTTATTAAGGGCGATTAAGAAACATTCCACAAGTGTTCTAGAATAAATTGGGACACATGGAGGTCCAGAGGCGAAAAGTTATCTATGGGGGTTATCTTGTTTCCCATATTTTGGGTATCCTACTCGATACAACATGGCATTTGAAAAATGAACCATATTTCCTCATACGTGCCTAATTTTTTATAATGTCCCTATTTGCGAACTTTTGCTACGGCTATATATATATATTGGTCAATGTAATATGGCATACTGTATATGGCCCTATATAAATTTTCCCCTCGGAGATGTCATATTTACTGCAAATTATAGTTATAGTCTGCTTACTTTCTATTCAAACTTTCATTTCCTTGTACATGTGCTCGTATAAATTCACATGGAAATTGTGTTTTCAAACATTGACATTATAAAAAAAATGTCCCCTGATAACATGCAATTTATTCAGAACTATGCAATTTTTTGATTAAATTAGAGAATGAAGCAAAACCACGTTTGTCTGTTTGTGTTTCATATAAACATATACTTTTGTTATTTAGACAGAACGTCATGTTGCCGACATTTTTCTATTCTTATCTATACAGTTTGTGATACCCACTGAGAAGTAACTAAATTCATTTAAATTTCAAATAAAAGAGTAATCCAGAGTTGTTCAAGCCATCCATAGGTTTTGCCTGAGGGAGATGGTAAATGTTTATGCAAAACTCGCGTGTTTGTTCCATTTTCTAAATCTACGTTTGAATACACAAAGGTATATCATTTATTGTCATTATACTGTCTGCATGAATTTCGTCCCTTTTAAAAGAAATCGCACGTTACTGCTTCCATCATCACACTTCCTTAGTTCTATACAATTGTAAAATGGGATTTTCCATTAGGAAACGCTGCCGCTTGACGTTTAATAGACATTTGAATAGCCCACGGTATGTTTTTACAAGTTAAATTGTTGTGCTGGGGATTTGTTTGGATTTGAGTGCTTCTAAATTGTATTTTTTTTATCGAGTAGCTTGCGTCACTACTGTTGATGCTTCTTTGGTGATGCCAAATGCAATAAAAACAGTTTTAACAGTTAGCACTCTCCATCAGGGAATTAGAAATTTCTTATACCATCTGCAAACTAAAATTTTACGTTATGTCATATATTTTGGCAGCTGAAGGATGAACGCGACTGAAATTGGGAGACCTTGCGAGAAAATGTCATATGTGCAATGACGTCTATATCCAATTTAAAACGAAAACTTGAAGATTCTTTTATTTAATTAACGATTTTAAGTAGTAAAGAAAGCCTCACCATCATGTTAAAAAACGAAAAAAAAAAACACCAAACAGTCCTGACGTGAATATAGTGGACTACAAGATTTGGTAAGTTCTCCAGGAAAAGTTACAAGTCGAAGATTAATAATATCAAAGACTTAAAACTACGAATTAAGAAAACTTGGATTGAAGTCGACCGGCCTAAAATCGATTCGTCAATCAAAGAATGGCGCGTTATACTCCGAACTTGTGTAAAGGCCACCGGAGAACATGTAAAACACATTCTTTAATTCATTTTTGTTCCTACACTATTGTTTGTTCTATGTAAGTGCCACATTTCATTTAAATCGAAGCATTTTTCACTAAGTTGCGATTTTTTATTGCGTTCTGCTTTTATTCGACTCATTGTAGTTTTCTCCACATGAATTGTTGTAACAATAACATGACAAATCCATTTAGGTTCTGGTTATTCAACAACAAACATTTCCATGTCAAACCTAGGAAATTGCTTGCCATTTACTTTATAAAGATATTTTGTGTGAAATTCGTGTGAATGGAAAGTTCCAAGTGCGGCAAATATACTTATAACTACCCTTATAACTGCACATTGGAATAAGTTTTAATGTTGTTAAATTTCTTCATTTAATACCATTATTTAGAATTAGCATTGGTACTTGAATTCAATGTAATATTTTAAATGTTTTATGTTATTTACATATTCAAACAAGGTTTTTAAACCCAGACCTCATCCATAGAAATCTGAAATATTGCCAATGTTAGCCTTTCGAATTCTGCCAATATTTCTAATCTTGACGTTAACTGAATCATGGTTTTTTAACAGTATAGCACCCCTTTTTCTAAGCTCTTTGTTATGTGAAAGTGTTGTTGATATTTGTATATTGCCAGCATTTTTTTGGTCGATAACGTCTGCCCAAATAAAAAGGGTTTTTGGACTACAGCCTCATTTTACCAGTTAACACCCCACTGCGTAATAAAATTTGGCCCTTTTCAACGTAATCCAATAACAATAGGCAACGTTGGTGCCATTCTATCGGCCTCTGCTGCTTTCTTCAAGGTTTTACTCTACATAAAATTGTTATCATTTTTTTGTGCTTTTCTCCACCTCGTTGCCATAGAGATAGGCAATCTTCGAACATTGGATATGTGTACGCTATACGTATCTTTAATGATTACCGATTTGCTTTGCACATTTCCAACTTACCCCTATTTGTTATTCATTTCTTTTTCGAGCATAAATTGGAGGTCATTATACGAAAAATAGCCTGGGGTTAAACGTCTTAGGAAGAACTCGTGCGAAATAACGCCTCATGAATACATTTCCTTGCTCAAATATTGTTACGAAAATGCATTTCTACAAAATGCCTTGCTTCGTTTTTAATGGTGTTTTAGCACCCTAATAGACGCTAGGTTTTTTTTCGTAGTTTTTTAAATTCATTTTTTTTTTCCTGTAGCTGTAGGTGAAATGCAGCTATTTAGAGCCCTATCTTCAGCTTGTCTGTTTGTTCTATGCTCGTTTTGGTAGATTTAATAATAACAGTGTTTTCGCTAAACGTCAACTGTTTAAACTGCATTATTATAATGTTTTGTTAAGTGCAGTATGCAGTACTTGTAGCTGGTTGTATTGTAAAAAGGTGACAGGAATCTATCAATGAAAATGTGGGATACAGTTGACTGTTGTGCACTTTTCAAATTAATTTATTTTTATGGTGTTAATTATTAAGACTATAAACAAGGATTTTGTAAGCACTTTTCTATAAGTTACTTTAGAAATTGGTTAATTTAGAATGGATATTTCTGCAAATTTTTCAGAAATTTCTTGAAAGAATGACACGTTGTTGTTTTTTTTTTAAAGGAATATTCGGTTTTTTAATGTTGTAAAAATATTGTTGTTACAACATTGAATACGTTTAGGGGCCATTCAAAATGGACGTCTTCAAGAGGGGGTGGGTCCTGCTGGCATTTGGACAGTGTTGAGGAAGGGGGGTAGCCATTGTGGACGTCCACTAATGATGGCATTTTGATGATGGCCGAACTTTGTGTTAATCACCAATTTTATTCTGGAATTTACCTTTGAGGTCAGGAAATTTCCGTTTATCAGAAAAATCTGGAAAAATGTTAAGGGTTTGAGCTAAAATGGACACCATGTGGACAGAGGGCTGGTGGTACATTTTTTAAGGAATTTCGGGGACGTCCTTTTGAATGTCTCCTTAGGTGAAAATTAAATTTATTTGAGGGCCATTTCCTAAAACGTGATGAATTAACAAGGTTATTAAGTTCAATTTTTGCAAACTTTGGATGCGATTTTTTGTGTGGAAACTTTTGTAACGTTTTTACATCAAGTATCAATGCTAAGGCCTCTTTCAAGGGGGTATAAAGGGGTGTGGGATTTATCATATCATGCATACAAATTTAGTTTTCCATTTTAGTGCACCATGAATCCGCAAAATTAGTGAATCGATCGAATATTGTAAAGTTTGCAGGTTACATCCCTATTTTGCAAACTTTTTTAAAAGTTGCTTTATAGTCAAAATTCGTATAATGTCGTAATTTTAGTAGCAATGGCAACATTTAAGTACTCTCTTTAACTAGAAAATAAAAAAGCATGCAGAGATGTGTTTTTTTTGTTGTAATTTTCTTAAATATGTCCTAATTTTCACGTGGCGTCTTCGCAATTAAGCGCTATAACCACGAAATGATGGCGTATATTACTGCGGAGGATGTACTCATCTAAATTCACGGAATTCCAAGCTGCTGTGCCAGTTTATGGAGATGATATGCATGAGTTGAAATGAAATTGGATCGTAAATTCGTAGCTTTTCTAATTTCATATTCCGATCCATTCGTCTACGTAAGGGCTTTTGCTTATGGGAGCGTAATCATGGCGTGCTTAACTTTATTTCTTATCCTTTCACGTTTTCATTTTGACTTACGAAATCGGTGATGAAGCTCGGGTCATGGATCACGCATTTTTGTAATTCACTTGCACTAGTCAATTTATAGATCCCGTTTAATCTAGTCGTGCCCCATCCTTATAAATAATGGAGTTTGGAAAACGGCCCTCTGCTCACTAAATGCAGCATTGCATTATTTAAATGCCTGGGGAATTTGCCGGATTTGCATTTTTCGGATAGTCCGTACATGGTCACGCAGTCAGAATATCCAACATTCCGAACTTCAATAATTTTTCGCCAGTGACTCTTGTTTAATTATTGGTAAGATGTCAAAAATTCCCAAGTTGGCCAAATTTGCATGGTACCAACTTGCCCTGGTAGTCATTGCGGGGGCGTGTACCTTCCAAATTGGACAAGTTAATTAGACTTGTGTCGTGAAAGAAGTTTTGCTACAAATATGTATCCAAATGAAAACCTGAAGCTACAACTAGGATGTATATGTTAGCAGTGGCGCCGGAACCGGTATGGCAGCTGCCATACCAACTTTTTTACCGGTATGGCAGGTATGGGCAGCTGCTATACCAACTTTTTTTTACAAATTATTAGTCCAAAATATTTTGTTTGTTTTATGTTCTTAAGCAATTTTTTTAAATGATTGAAATCTGTAATGTAAAGCAAAAACTTTAAAACAAAATAAGTTTAGTTTTTTTATCATCAGTGTGGTCGTACCTGAGAAGTACAATGACACAAAAGAGACTAACTCATACCGCGATTCTACATGTACACTCCGAACTAACCTCTATGCTTGACTTAGATGTTGTCTTAAAAGAGTTCATATTTTAATCAACTGTAATCAGACTGTAATTTTGTTTGCTTGTAAATTGATAAATCCTTAGTATATTACAGGATGTTAGACAGCAAAATATTTGGTAATTTAATTTTTTTTTTGGTCAACCAATTTCTGCCATACCTCCTAAATGTAAGTTCTGGCGCCACTGTATGTTAGTGATTGATTTAGCAATTTAGCACTGATTTATAATGATTGCTAAGCACTTCTGGTCGTTAAAGGTTCGATAATGCTGAAACTGAACCTGAAAACGTATTATTATCTCGAGCCTTTGTGGTTCTTTAATGACCGGCCATTGCACTGCTGCTCTTGAAGGAATATATCGTGCAGACCAGCGATTCTCAGTCTCAAGTTTTGGTCTCAGGATCATTTTTCCCTCTACAAATTACTGAGGACATATTTATGCTCTTAAAATTTTGAAGTCATCTCACCATACCCCAAGAGACACTTTGAGAATGCTGCATTAGAATACAAAGATAATTTCATATTAAGAACTTAGTTTTGCCACTGTCATTTTTTTTAATAAGCAGACTGAAATGTTTGCATTATTTATATGTCGATTATTCTTTACCTTAAATTTTATAAATAAGCCATTTATCAAACTTAACAACATATCAAGCTTATTTAAAACGTATGGCAAATACTAAGCGCTTATGCATTGTGTGCATTGTATTATTTGTTGTATTTTTTTGGTAATTTGTAATATTGATGTTAAGAGAGAAAGGAGCATATGAGGGAAAACTCCCTCGTACACGTAAAACCCCAAACACACTAGACTGACTCCTTTATGTTTGTTGTTTGTTTGTTGATTTTTAACGTTGGCCTATTTCTGCAACACGAGGGCTAAACACCAACGCCAGGGGATGAGCCTTCAACACCTACCTGGGAATTTAGCCTACGAGGGGGGACTTCCACCTCCTCTCGAGGGGCCTTTAACGTGCAACAATCAACACGGGACCTCGGTTTAAACTCTCATCCGAAAGAGCCCGACTCACTTTATGTAAAAGCGGACAAAAGTGAGTCCGGAAAGTCTAGAGAAAGTAGGTGGTGAGTTTAGTGTGAGTGGGGCTCAAGACCTGGCCCCTGCCGACTTTTCCTGTTTCCAAAACATAAGAGACTCAACTGACCAAATTAGTGAAAAATCGCCAGAGGAGCTGTATATCATTCCAGCAGATAAATTATAATGGGACCAACTTGTCATCAACAATGTCATCAACTTGTAATTTTTTTTAATAAATTTGAAAAATTAGTCTTGGAACTTTTTGATTAGCCTTCGTATGGGTGGAAACAACTGTAGAAAACCGCGAAAACCACAGTCATTTACCTATGGCGCACAATGGCTTTAAAATTCTAACAACATCTAAGTTTAGCGATTCAAATGATATGTCAATCTTTTCAAAATAAAACGAAACAGGTGACCATTTTAGATTATATTTTTGGACTGTTTTGGATTGCAACTCAAGTATAGTTGGTTGTGATTAAGATGAGGGGTTAAACTATACAATTGACCAACTGGCACTAAACTTTTGGCTGCCACTGTACGTTGTACTAAGTGCAAATGTTTGTGATATAATGGGCCATAACGTGCTACTATCAGTTCCGTTGTACTAATGCATTGGAAGTGAATAGCTGGGATATGACGATTGCATTATTATCTTAGTTTAATTGTGAATTTATTGACCGCCAACAAAAGCTTATTTCTCCCTCTTCTAAGTCATCAATCGTAAACATGTGCCTCCCACTCGCTAAGCTATTGCACTCACATATGGACGTACCCCTATGTTTACCGGCGATAAAAAATACTTGAGTTGCATCAGATCTTCCCTTGCTTGTACACCACACCACGGCCATAAAACGCAGAAAAACTCAGGCAACGATTCATGCCATCGACGTGAAATGACGATTTGGGTCGTTTGGCGTAAGCCTGCATTTTGCCCCCGATTTCTAATAATTAGATTTCCATGAAAACGTGTCTCGTTTCATGTGGAGTTAATGTTCTTATTGGTTGCCTGTAATGAAATACAGAGGGGAAGCCATTTCGTAAACTTGTACACTTTTATCTCCATACTTTCTTTCTGTCTAATAAAATAAGATTTAACTTTTATCCTATTATTATCATTATAGAGGGATTTGTTGGGCTTCCAGCAGCTCTTTTCGATGCTATATCCGACGACCTCCGAGCGATGCATGTTGCCACTTTTACGACTTCGACAACAATTATATGTGGCTTGTTAAAGTTCAAGCTCGAGAGAAAGTAACATTTTGCCATTGACAACAACGTACTTTGCCAATGCCATAACATCGCCTCTATGGCCTGGGTCCACTTTCTTTGCACATGCTTCGCGCTGATATTACGATAAGAAATTGACCGAAATTTGAAATTACTCGGGTTTTATGGCCCTCGCTAACTCTTCTTGAGCCTTCATTGTCTTTTTGTGCAAAAATGCATGTAAGATGCTTTTCTTGGCCTTTTACATCCTCTCGGCTTCATGGGCTTTCTTTCCTGCCAACTTAAAATTGCCTCTGATGCTACGAGCGCCTTAGCTTCCTAAGGCCGCTATAATATTTTGTTTTATTCCACAACAAAATAGCACTTTATAAAGTGGGGCATAAAACTTTTCACGGCTGTCTTCTGGGATTCTGCGACCGAATTTGCTGCCGTAAGGCTCAACTTTAAGGTTGTTCTGATCAGCTTAAATTTGATGCTGGCCAGGTTGGAGATATCCTAAAAAGACCTTTTCGACCTATCAATTTTCTTTGCCCATTGTCAGTAAGCTCTCGTGGAATTACACCCAAAGTTTTTGTTTTGGGAAATGCTACGCCTTTGAGGATTTAATAATTCAGTTAGTTGTTGGACAGCATGGCTACCATTGTTTATATTGCCTGCTTCTGACAGTTAAACCTTCTTTAAATATTCCCTGGGAATTAAGATTTAATGCTGAATGAAGCGGTGACACACAAAAAAAAAGCCCTTACCCCCGCCGTGAGATAGCGTATTTGTGTATACTTTGAAGCATTATTTGGTTTGGTTTTAAAGTATCGCAGTACATCAAAGTCTGCTCTTTTTTTCTGTTCCAGTTGGTTCCTCATTACCATAATTTAATGAGATTTTTTTTTGCGTTTGCTAGGCTCTCGGCCCAAATTTCTTTACTCGAGTGATGCATATGTCATCTATGTATACTTGAATAAATTATTGCACATCTATCCACATTTACTCGTTTTTCGGTCTTTCCTGGCTCTCAATCATGGTTGACTTACTTAATTCTGGTGTACACTTATACAAATTCGTATATTAGGACCATTTGCAATTGTAATTCTTTGGTTTATTTGTGTATTTGCGAACACACGGTCTGTAGGACCATGAAGAAAATTTTTCAATGCAAATCATGTACATGTACAATATTACAATTAAACATATAGTAGTAACGACTGATTACAGTAGTCTGCCTATCTAATTATTAATGGACACTTATTCCATTATTTAAATTTATACACGTGTAGTATATTGTGTATATATATTCCAAGAACTGATATATGTACAGTATATATGCATGAATCGATTACTGGTTTCCAGTTTTTTTGTAGAAAGGCTATAAACATTTGAAAAAACAATTTTTGTTGTAAATTGTTCGACATTTTCATTTTCCCGGAAGCGGTATATATATATTTTTCCCTCTTTTACTAAACAAGAATTGCGTCAAAAGAGCTCCCACCCCTTTTCATTAGTCTTTTCATAAAAAACTTACTTATGCGTTGGCAAGATTGAATTTATGGGAAGCGAAGTATTTTGAATTTCCAAAATTGGACCGTTCAGGTCATTGAATGTTGATCGTCGGAACACAGTTTTTATACTAAATACAATGAAATTCTGTGTGCTGTGGAGATTGAATAGTAACGAGACAATCTTATTCGCCGTAAAGTCTTTTATTAATACGTGTTTAAAAAAAAAAAAAAAAAAAAAAAAAAAATAAATATAAGATTGATGTTTCTCCTAGATTTATCGACCTGAGAAATTTCTAAATTAAGGAATGAAAAATCAACGACAAATGTTCACTTTTATTCGTTTATGGTGCTATGCTAGCAGATGACTGTAGGGAAAATGTATAAAGTTGTTTATTGGCAGCCAACTGTCATGATTATTTTATAAAGTTTGACTTTTAGTGCCTCATTTCTGGATTTAAACGCTGTAAGAGTTGTATAAACCTTAAATGTTTTGAACTAACATTTAATAGATAATTGTATTTTTTGGATTATCAAAGTTGAGTTTCAAAAAGTGATTATCAGTGTTCAATTGGTTTGACGACATGTGAGTCATAAAAAAGTAGAACCCAGTATAAAAAAAATCACAACTTTGTAGAAAATGCTTCGATGTAAGTGAAATTTGACGCTGGTTCTACTTTTGTATGACTCCCCTTGTATATATTTTTAAAAAAAGGATCTAATGTTACGTGTCTAAGTATTGTCTAGTATATTGTTAGAAATGGGAGTATATGAGCTATATATAGGCTAAGAAAATTTCTATGATTTTATGCAAGCCTCTGAACGAACAATAGAGGTTTAGTTAGAGTACTGGTGGTGTAATAAAATTTGCTTGAGCATCTTAGGAATGAATGAAGTGTTAATATCGCTTGCTAAATTGCTGTAGGTTTGGAGAAAATGTGAAAAAATCACAGTTGGGAAGCATTCCTCAGCATTCCAAAAGCAAATTTAGGTCTTATTGCTGGAGCAAATTTATTTTTCTTTCCTGATTGTCTCCTGCTGTTTGTAGGCCCTATTCATATTCATGGTTGTTTTTATTCGAGCAAGGCAATTGTCACGAATTAGCTTCGTTCTATATTTGCATATGTAGCGTTTGGCGATTCACGTCTTCTCTCCATCTCTGTACATATTTCCATTGAATTCTATTAAGCGCCAAAATGCGATCATCAATGCCAAATTGTTGTCATTATCATTAAGGCAAAATGTGTTCGCACCTTCTGTTTCTTGCAGCTGTCTTTATTCCTTGAGAATAAAATCACCAAACTTCATCCACATTAACACATCTATTGCTTTGCAGGTCTTCTCAAACTCCCAAATCTTTGTGCATTTGAAAACTTTTGATTTTTTTTTGGATGATGGGAAAAGCTCGATTTAGATAAAAGCATCTAAGTTGCAAATGGAAAAGTTCTTGCAAACGTTAGTCTGCCAATCGAGAAGTAGCATAATCCCATAGGTTGAATATCACCAGCTGCTGCATGCTTACTATTTCCAAATTCCC
>JAQGBW010005211.1:0-12390 GCA_034698625.1 Julus scanicus
AGCATTTTGGTGTATCGTTTGTCTGTGTGTGACGTCCAGTTTGTCCAGAAAAGGGAGATCTACTACGCTATTATATAATAGATATATATATGGTTTATATTTGTTTTTTACATTCGAATGGAAAATGTTGTTAACATGGTCATTAAATAAATAGAGTTTTTGAGTTTAAATGCAATTGTAATTAATTCAGAAAAAGTTAAAATAATTTTTAATTAATGAACAAATTTGTAATTACAATCAATGTACCAAAAGGAGAAAACTGTTTTCTGCGTTCATTACTGAATTCAGCAATATTTTCTCATCACATATTTAATTGATCTAACAAATGTTATTAGGAGGCAGCAATTTGGATGAGTTAGCACGCAGACTTAGTCGATTAATCGTTGCCTTCAAGAAAAACATGTAATTGGTAGTTCTGCAATAAATTTTATACCATTGGATGCGCTTTTGTCTTCCCATGGGTGTATTTAAGCTGTCAGATAGTGGACACTATGCAGGTGTTAAAATGAATAATCAATTCGTACTATTTCAGTTGAATCGTACGATAAAATTAAAGATGTTATTAATTTCTACATTGAATATAAATATTTCATGCATGAAACCACTTTAATGAATAAATAATGAAAAAATTAGTTAAGGTAGGCAAAAAGAAATCAAATTCACGAATAATCGTTTGACAAATGGATTTGTATTATTGATATTCAAAGTTAATACAATCTTCTTTTATTAACAAGAAAATCAATAATCATTATCTTGTTTAAATTAGCATAACCCGGTTGGAAAAGTTATATATGGACATGTATGGGTCATACTTGGCCCTTGATGGGCCATATATACATAGTGAAGTATGAGCCATATTTGGCAAATGAGGACAAGCATTATTTTAGTATTTATTTTTATTATAAATTTTTAAATGCAGTCACAAAAAATATGTAAATAAATTACATTAAAATGCAGTTCAAGAATTTATTTCTGGCCATTTTAACTTTATTTTAAAAGTTATAAAATACTACAGACAAATTCATCTAACTATAGTAGCAAAAACTTTCCATATAGCAAAATGTAGCAATAAATTTAAATGTTAGAGAAGCCCATTGAATTTCCTATTTATGTCTTGAGTTTTTTCTACAGAAACGATAAAAGTTTTCAATCGTTAAATTTGCAATTTCTTTAAGTGCACACATTTCAATGTTTGAAAATTGGTATTAAGCAATTCTACGTATACTACGTTTGAAAACATAAGTAGATTTGTGTTTCTGGAAATGCCTATCTGTGTTTTGAGAAAAGCACCATATAGAAAAGCCAAAAATATGTTCGACATACAAATATTGGCAGCGCCCAAAAACCTATCTACGAAATGGTTTAGGTGTGTCACAACAATATGGTGTTATATTTCGATCGATTCAAAACTGAATTTCACAGAAGTGAGTATACGGGTGTAAAACGACAAGAAAAACACTATAGACGAATCGACACTATAGAAAAGTTTAATGACGTAAAAACAGGCATATGTTTGGTCACAAACAGAAATAGAGATCAGACCCATTTCAAAAAGTAAAAAAAATGGGCTGTGACATGAGTTTGTTGCCTTCAAACTGGTCAGTTATATGATCATTGTTAGATTTAGTTCAACGTGATTTCGTTTTTCGTAAAATAAGTCCGTTGGTCTTTTGGTCAATATAGACATAGCATGGACAACAAATCCAATTCAAGCCTCACTATCAAACTAAGATCACTAAAGCACGTAATTTAGAAAAAAAATCCCAAAATGAGACTTAAAAATATTCAAGTACGAATTCAGATGTCAATGTTTGGCTACGTGTTGTATGCAATTAAAATTGTGGACATGCAATGAGAATTTTATGCTGATCATATGCATGTGACAAACATGGAAATTCCATATACAGGGAGTACAGTATATTTTTTGGAAAATTATTCAGAAATATTTAAAGAAGCCTTCCAACGACCAATTACATTAAAAAGTTTCCAAAATGTATACATTTTTCTGGAGAATTTTGAAATAAATTGCTTTTTTTTGTTGTAATTTTTATATCATATTTTTCTGATTAAACGAAATTTTCAGACATGGAGGGGAAATTTTATTATAAGTTTTAAATTGGTGGCTAACACGAATTTTTAGGAGAATTCTCTACATTTACGACGTCTTAAAAAATCAAGCCCTTTTCCAGACTTTTCAGAGAACTTTGAAAAAAAGTTTTTTTTGTAATTTTTTAATATCATACTTATCTGATAAAGGAGATTTTAAAACATGAACAGGAAATTCCAGTAAAGTTATAAACTGATGGTATTTTTAGAAAAATTCTCTAAATTTTCGACGTGTTAAAAATCAAGCACTTTTCCACACTTTTCCGATTATTAAAGATAAACATTTTTCTAGAGAACATTGAAAAAAATAGTTTTGTGTATTTTTAGATTATATTTTTCTAATTAAACAAAATTTTCAGACATGGAGAAGAAATTCCAGTATAAGTTATAAACTGATTGATGACACGAATTTTTAGCAGAATTATCTACATTTTCGACGTGTTATAAAATCAAGCACATTTCCAGAGATTTTTGATTTCACATACTTGAATTACTTATGGCCATAAGGTATATGGAAATGTATGAACACGTATTTGTCCATAAATCACCATATTTGGGAATATGTGGACATGTACTGTACTTCTACACAATCATATATTCAAATACACGACATGTTCAATCGCAATGTATGTACAACACAGTTGTCATAAGTCATAACAGCCAAAACAAATGGTATATCCATGTGTGTTTCTTTAACCAGTCAATATCAACCGATTAAATTTCAATTTAACAACTTTGAAACACGATTTATTATAAACTCGGCAGTATTCATCGTGCATTTGTACAATTATCCGAATCTTTTTTAGAAATTCAATTACAATTTAGGAAAGCTAAAATAAATGGACAGAGTCTGAATATATCGTTTCCAGTTAGGGCCAAAGAACATAATCCCCTTAAGCTTTGGCATCTACTGAGAATGCTTCAGCGAATCCAGTTGGGTTTAACTTAGTTTATTCTGGCTTAGCCCTTAGTAAGGAGAATATACGCTATCGGTCCAAGGATAAAATTTTACTTTATGAAACGCCTTTTGTGATCTGGATACATTTCAGCAAAACAACTGTTGACAACATAAATATATTTTAAAATCATTCCAATCTATAACACAACAGCCACAATTAATTATAAAAAGTATTGGCAAAAACATTTGCAAATGAGTCTCAAAAATGTTAAAATTGATAAAAAAATAATGTAAATTAAATACCAGAACAAAGCATTTATTCGTTTAAATTTATAAGCAAATGATTTTCAGTTAAAATAGTCTTGACAGACCACAATATTTGATCATAAAAACAAAGTTTAATAATGATAGTGGACATGATAGCATAAAACTATAGCTTGTATTGGCTACCAGAATTTTAATTTAAGATAAAGGACGTCGTTGAAATGACGTTTCTTATACCACCTTATAATCACAGTGGAAATACACCATTTGTTATAAGTTAATGCGAGGGGCGGTCAAAACGTCTTGCATATTCGTACCTATATTATGCGAAAACCAAATGTCGTACAAAAAAAAATTAAATGGCCATTTTAATGAGCAGGAAATTAGTTATTTTTCAATGTAAGACCAGAGTTTTTTTAAAACATTTATCCCAATGTTTGATGAGATTGTTTATACCCCTTTCGTAAAATGTGTAATGTTGGCTATACGGATATTGCCGAACCGCAAGTTTCACATCATCGCCTGTTTGAAATTTTTGACCACTGGTTGGTTGGTTGATTTTTAATGTTGGCCTATTTCTGCAACACGAGGGCTAAACACCAACGCCAGGGGATGAGTCTTCAACACCTACCTGGGAATTTAGCCTACGAGGGGGGACTTAATTCCACCCCCTCTCGATGGGTGTTTAAGGTGCTACAATCAACACTGGACCTCGGTTTAAATTCTCATCCGAAAGTGCCGCCACTTAGGGAATTTTCCCATCCGTAAAATTCCAACCGCCCTCGACCTGGGAGCGAACCCAGCATTTAAGGATCGAGAGGCAAGCACGTAACCCACTCGACCGCCGGCGAATTTTTGACCACTCGAGTGTGGCCAGGGCTGTATGGCGGATATTTCGATGTTTCCACCAAAACATATTGATCTTTTGGGCTGTGGCATCGGCAAAAGGGGGACTTCTCTTTTTGTCAGTTACAGTTTCGGGTCCTTTCTAAACGTTTAAACACCACCTCTGTACCATACTTTGTGAAATATTTGTCACCATAACCTCCTGACATTTGACTATAAATTTCGCTCGCTTTCATGCGTTTCAAAACTGAAAAACGAATAACACTATGTTGTTCCTCTCGCGTGAAGTTTTCAAGTGAGGCGCCATTTTGTTTTTGATAGTTTGTTTGAAATTCTGAAAGAATTGCCATGTAATGACCTAAAACCAAACTTTCATGCTCTTTAAAATGGCTATTTCAGATTTTTAGTACGACATCTGGTTTTTGAATAATAATCGATATGCAAGATTTTTTAACCGCCCCTCGTAATTCTATGTTTCATGAAATGTCTCACAAAATTTAATCACTTTCTAATTTACTTATATCAAAGCAAGATTTTATAAAGAGACGAATTTGGCTTGGTATCTATGAGTAAGTGCAGTAAACTTAGAAATGATTGAAAAACACAGGCTTGATATAAATAAGATTAAACACAATCAATACCTGCTAATCCTGCATTTTAACGCATGCACATATATTTTGAAAACAAAAACATAGAAATTTATGCATGATGTCTTATTTTTGCGTTCATATACCTCACAAGACATTGATATATAAACAGGTTTTAAGCACATAGTAGAATTATGAGAGTAAAAGTCGATGTTTATTTCAAATTTTGGTATAAGAAGCATTCAGCTAAACTGATATGATTAAACGTGAAGTTATCAGTACATGCAATGGCTTCATTTACATATATTTTACATTTTCAAGAAGAAAAACCGTCAACTAAAGATATGCGTGAACAGGCCGCGAGACAAGTTTGCATAAAAAGAAACGGTGCTAGTCTGATTTTATAAATAAATGAGATTTATTTCCATTGGGATAGGAATTTAGATGGGGTTTATCGCTAAGGCAATAACATACCGATCCTATAAAGTTGATAATATAGTTGAAAATGTAGAGAGAGAAACTACTATATTAACATGTACATATATGTACATGTGAAGCATGTATCTTACTTCTATAAAGTGTATTGGCGTCACCATAGCAACTTAATGAAATTTGGATAACAATCAGTTAGGAAATGTCTACCAGAGAAAGATGATATAATTAAAAAACAAAAATGCGAAATACGACAAATGATGTTAAAAAAACAAAAAAAAAACTTGAATGTTCGTAATTGCATAAGAAAAGACTATGATTAGAAATGAGGGGAAACTGATGGTTTGAAATTTGGATAAAAATGTATCATTGTATCAAATGTAATACAGGAACCGATTGGCGAATGTTTGCCACAGTTGCCACAGCAAGTGTGCGACGAAGCCATTCTCGAATCCTTTCTGAATGACAATGACAAAAGCCGTGAGGTACCTCCTTCAAAAAGCAAGCCCCAAGGCGCTGAAAAGTGCCAGAATGTTCCATTATCCAGATGTATTTTCTATAAATATCCTAATATACCCAACAGAATTTCCATGATTCTTGAGGTAATCAGGCATAGCCACTTAAATTTGCTTCAGTCACTTTTACAGTGGCCCTATGAAAGTACTTTATGGAGGCAATAAAGTCGTCCATCAGGACACTTCCATCACTTTTAAGGACCAACATTTTCAAAAGCTCTGATAAGTTATCGTTATTCCTAAATAAATTATCAACGGAATATGATGACTGCGATTATGCCCTACTTTTAAACCTGTATGCAGATCTCTGGGAGATATGTTTTTAAGTTTTGGTTAAGTTGTCGTGATACTTGTTCCCTGTTTCCAATATTGTTTTAATTTGGCCCAACATGAATCCTGATTTCAGTAAGGTACATATATGTCTTTGCAATAAATAATTTATGAAATTAACCTTTCGAACTGGCTTGCTAAAAACCTTACTTATTTATTCTTGCACGACTATTGATAAAACAAACCTTCACATGCTGCATTAACTTATTGTATGAACCTAAAACTATTACATTTATTTTTGCAAACATGTTACTTAAGTTTGTGGGTTTCATTGAATCTCCATGCACAAATACCACTGTTGATAAATTGAAATCTTTAATTACCGTGGTCGAAATTATAATTAAGTAGAAATTAACGTTGCAATAATGATAAAGTTGTTTTTAGCTGGCTTCTGAGAAGTACTAGACTGAGACTGCACTGTACGCATAGTGGTCAAGGACAATTTGGATAGCTCTCCAGTAGAAAAGATAGCCTTGACGCGCATCCCTCGCCTTGGCATTACCGCGACCTTTGCTTGGGTCAAGGCCTATGTCGGGATTGCCGGAAATAAACGAGCCGACATCCTGGCCGGGGAGGCCGCACTGCTTCGGACTGCCCCGCACTACGATCTTGTGCCGACTAGTTTTGTTAAATATAATCTACGGGAAGCAGGGATGATGGAATTGCAGCGGCTTTATGCCGATGCTGCGCTGACCTCTCAAGTGGCAGGCAAGTTTCATGTTTCGTACCATCTTCCCACTCTTGCCTCTGCTCGCAACCTTTATGCAGTCTAACAACCCCACTTCCTATCGACACAATTCCTGACTGGCCACTGTGCTTTTCAGGCCTATCTCCGCCGTTTCAACCTTGCCCCAAACGCAGACTGCTTTTGTGGCCCTGGAGTATCCCAGGCGGCCTTGCACATTCTTACCAACTGCCCTAGCTTTTGTGCTGAGCGACAACGCACGGGACTTCAGAACCCCCATGCCTTCAAGCATTTAAAAGATAAAGGCTTCTGGATGTTCCTTTTGCGTGCTGTTGTTGTTGTTGTTGGTGTTGGTTGGAGTTTTAGGGCCCAAAGGCAACTAAGGCTAAAAAGGGCCCAACACTTGGCAAGTTGATCCTGAAGGGAGCCTACAGGATCAACCGAGACACGTATGCAGCTTACACTGCATACATAATTGCGCACATCGCGCAAACACACATGACATAGAGGACCATGGACAGGCTGGACCCAGTTCCAAGGAACACCTTAAGTTGGCCATTACAGGAGACCAGCCAAATTATCACAGGACAAATGATTAGGCTACGGGCCCAAGGTCAGGCGGTGGCATGATGATGGAAAAAGAGGTTAGAGCGCAGACGAAAGGCGACAAAGGGAGAGATAGTGAAGAGTGCAAGCAAAGGATACAGATCGGTGCTCTCCCAATAGGTGAGAGCTGCAACGGCCCAGAACTAGCAGCACGGCGAAGAGCAGTACGCCGCAGAGCGGCATGGCGCCTGCAGTCTACCAGGAGATGTCTTTTGCGTGCAACGGTTAAACTCGAGTCCCTTAACTTGCCACTCCTTCATTTAATTATTTACTCATTACTTTATCATTGTATCATCTTTACCATCGTTACTTGCTTTTAATCGCTTTTGTACTTATTGTAACCCCCACTTGTTGTAATACCTACTTGTCGTAACCCCCGATTGTTGTAAGTCCCAGTTGTTGTAACTCCAATTTGCTGTAGCCCCCAGAAACTTGCAAACTTCTCCATTTAATCATTTCTCTATCATCGTTGTCTTCTGTACTATCGCTACTTGCTTTTAATCGCTTATATACTTATTGTAATCCCCACTTGCTATAACCCCCAATTGTTGTAACTCCCATATGTTGTAACTCCAACTAGTTGAAACTCCCACAAACATCTTATCCCACGAATATTCACATCATGACACATCTCGTGCTTTCTCCCTTGTGGGGAATAAATGTTTAGTAAAAAAAATACAGGATGGCCACAAAATACAGGTGAACAGTTTTCATAAATTCGTAATTTTTTTGTTTTATAATCAAAGAGAATTTAATTTTGCACAAATATAGGCAACAGTTTGTACGTTTGGTGCCTATATTTGTGCAGAATTGGATTCACTTTGATTAAAAAACAAAAAAGTTACGAATTTTTGAAAAAATCTCCACTTATTTGCTGCCACCCTGTATAATGCACAATGCATATATTACACAAATTTAATTTATGAAATCTTAAAACTAAAATCATTCTGAGAAATTAGATATGTTATTAATATAATCCAAAAAAAAATAATAACGGTTAAAATGAGAAATTTTTGTCAAAAAAAAACAACAAAAAAGTTAAGAATTTTTGGAAAATCTCCACTTATTTGTAGCCACATTGTATAATGCACAATACATATATTTCCCACATTTAATTTATGAAATCTTGGAACTAAACATTCTGAGAAATTAGAAATGTTACTAATATAATCCAAAAGATTAATAATGGCTGAAAAAAGAAATTTTTGACAAATATAGCCTAGAAAACCCATGATAAAATCGCTAAGAATGACCTACTATAAAATATCCATTCAATCGGAATTTTTATACGTTTAATACATTTCCATAATTTATGAAAGTATAGTATAAAAAAAGGACCAATTGAGGAAAGAAATTCCACTCTATATTGGTCCTAGTAATTTTGTCGACATCGCCATACAAGGATAAAACTATATTTAATGAAATATCGATCGAAATGTAAGGAAATTTCACTCTTTCCATTTATGTTCTGGTCACGAATCAATTATTAATGAAGCTGTTAGACGTATATTTGAAGTTTGCTACATGCGAGGGTGTTTGGTATGAACACAAGTTTGAAAAATATATTTTGTATATTAAAGTATCGAACCTCCACAGTTTGGCACATTTTTGCTGACCAACCCTTTAAAATACCTTAAAATCAGCTTACTTTTAAGTAGAAATATCCCATTGGTTTTAAAGGCCTTAAAATTTGTGCATTAAAAATTCAAATAAGTTATGTCTAAGGGCAAACTATACTGAGACATAAATTTGCAATTCGTATATAGTAATGGCTGCTTCCGGACAAATCGTTATCTCAATGATGTTTCAATTTTCTTCTTCCTGTAAGTTAATAATTTAAGTCATTGCTCTCTACTGCAGAAATTAATCTAAAATCGATAACTTAAATAATATAAACCGCAATTAAATTAAGATGACATGCATGAAGTACATTACAAGTAACGTTTTTGGTAAAATGGCCGAATTGCACTGTCATTTCAAATAAGTAAACCCGGGTGGAAGAATTATACAGGGCCATATATGCACATAAATTATTTTTCAATATTAATCTGAAAACAAGTATGGCCATGTGAAAGACGTTATGTCGATGTATGGAGAAACATGGATAGAAAATGGACATAATTAGTATAATAAATGACCATTTATGGGGAAGTATTGAAACGTCTATGAAATGTCCACATGTTGCATTTCCCATATACAGCTAGGGTGGACCAGAATTCCAAGCCACCAAACTTATTTTCTTAAATCTTATAGTTATGAAATTTTGTGTTAACATTAGTGTTAACAGATTTTAATTTCGACCATTTATTGACGGAAATCGCGGAAAATTTGGGATTCGTAACATTTAGGAAAAAATATCGAATTAAAAAAAGGAAGAGAATGGTCTGTTTGCATGAAATCAGCTGTAATTGTCTTCATTAGTAATTATTTAAACTTTGAACAATGTTTTCAAGAATATAGGGAAACTCCAAATGCAACACAGCTGTACTGCAGTTAAGCAACCAACAAACACATGTTTTGAGTGATTGAGGAATTCAAACATCAACTTTTATACACCGATTCAATTTAATTTGTCAATTAAATTCTGCAGGTCTCAGCCCGTCTCGCCATTTTTTTTTATTTATTCATTATTTTTTTGTTACTATTAATATTTTTTTACTTTACTTTCTAATGGGTGTGGTGTTGTTACTTTGGTTATGTTTGTTAGTACACAAGGTGACATCCCAATTCCTTGTTAGATAGGAATACTTTAAGTTAGCCCTTACAGGAGATGCCAACCTGACATGCTTAAAACAATGCACGTGACTGTGTTCGTAGGCGCGTTAGCGGTTAACTCGATCGAGGTAGTTAAGGGATGGTAATTAATGAGGTATAGTTGTTGGGCGTTTTGAGAACGAAAAAATAGTAAGACAATGTTGGCCACCCTGTAGAGAAGCCATATCTGTGAAATTTGTGGGTCTGCAAGACAGGAGGGAAAAAAGTTTGCCTTGTGCCCAATTGAAGCACGTGCTAATGTTCCATTCTCGTGAAGTTGTTCTATAGTATGGAACGAATGACTTAGTTTCGGAAAATGATGTTTTTCAGATGCTTTTTTGTGAATTAGGATCATATTTTCCGACATTTTTATGGATATTAAAAAGTCAAAAGGCAAAGTAAGTGTGAAGTTTGTATCTATATGTAGAGATGTTGAGATTAGGGTATCCAAATTACTCGGGTTTTCAGCTACCTTAATTACTCGGGTATTGGACAAATTGGGCTTTGATATGGAATGATAAGGATGATAAGGATTTCTGTCAACAAATGCTTGTAGTGAAAATCTAACAACATCATTGGTTAGAGCACACATGACATCATCTTAAACCCATTGAACAGAGTTTTCATTCTGGTCCACCCTGTATATCTATAAACGTGAAATTTTTCCAAAAAATTGTGCTGTTGAGCTTTTTTATCCGGACAAAAATGTTAAATAGTGACCATAATTTGTGATTTTAACTAGATGAATGTAGAGATCCATCATTGAGTTGAAATAATAATTTCATGTTTTTAATAATTTGCTCGAGATACTGTAAATATCGCAGATGTTCATAATTATCATTATCATTACGTTCATTCTCGAATAAACAATTTATCATGTCAAAAGTGTGCGTGCTTTATAATAAATTTAATAAAAAGTTGTTAAGGCATCTTGTATCATTCATTAACTATCTTTAATCACGATTACAAGTAAGGAATTTTGTTAGGCATTTGAAAGGAAATGATAGTCGTTCAAGCATATGTCTGGAGTAATATGTAATTACTGGAGTCCAGTGAAAACATTTGAAATGCATTTCTGATGGTTATCTAATGAACGCAGACGCCATTAATTAAAGGTTGTGGAATGCCCCGGTTCATTAGACCATTTCTTAATTGCGCTCATTTTAACTTTTATATCCTGCAACCCCGATGGATATCGACTGGCCTGAAGTCAATTTCCACACTAAATTTGATACCAATATTCCCCCAGTAGTCGGGTGCCAAGTGAGAATTAATGGAATGGATCCAGAAAAAAAGTCTCTTAAGCTCCATGGCAGACATCCTCGCATTCAGCAAACGTTAAATGTGCGTGCAAAGGCCACTGCAGCACTATCTTATTTTCAAATTCCATCCAGTTCAGAAAGCCCAAAAGACCAAGCATTAAATATGAAGCTGGAAAAGCGGTTAAACATGCCTAGAAGTGAATCTAAAATGCAGAAAACTGCGAGCATGTGGATAAATCTTCTGCAGAATTTAAGTAGCCGAACCAGCATCAATATAGCGAACAAGAAATGGGTGGAGAAATTCACCCACCTCCATGGGACTACATCTCTGAATTTTAAACAAAATGAAAAAAATGCAATGTCAAGATAGTGTATAATCTGGACTTTCGACAGGCAGACCAATACACAAAACAATGGAACAAACAATTTCAATGGGCATGTACACATATGCACGTATCCTAGTTTTAGAGATAAAAAATAGGAAACCATACCAAATTGAATTCTATACTTGTTCTCTCTCGGGTTATTGTTCAAGATTGTAAAACGACCCATGTTAGGACAAAATCATTTTTAAAGTGAGCGATTCTATAGACGTGGTAGGGAAAATTGGCCTGAACGTCACGAAAAGTGAAACGCTTCGTTTCCTAAGTGCATGCACTTATGCAGCGCTTTTCTTCCTCAGATTCCAGCCGGCAGTTGTTGGATGAAAAATTTAATTTAAAATTGAACACTGATTAAAGTCAGTCTACAACTAGACCAGGAACTACTTACTACCAACGATGCAATATTATCGTGTCATTTAGAAAATGTACACTAAATTATTTGTACCATACTTCAACTATCATAAACCAATTTTTTTTTCTTGGAGCATGAATCTATAGAAATTAATAAAGTTATAAGAAATATTTATTTAATTAAGAAATTTTCTTGAACTAAATTCCACATAAATATTTCCTAATCCTAAAGCTAAGTATCCACCAATAAAAACATAAACATCAAACAAACACAAAAAAACACTAAAACAATGTTTTCAGCATGTTTTTCCAAACATGTGTTGCAAATTGTGTCAAAAAAGACAACAAAAAAACACGAGTGTACGCACCTA
>JAQGBW010005212.1:0-12390 GCA_034698625.1 Julus scanicus
TTGGTGGAGACACTTCGACTTCATCATCATTGTTTTGACATCATGGTTTTCGGTTTGTGTTTTTTGTTTTTTGTTTTGGCTTTCATCTTCAGACTCATTGATACTCTAGGTGGAGACCCGGCTTAAGAATCATCCCAGCCTTCACAAGAAAAACAACAGTAATGAATGTTAAAAACATTCGTCTGCAAGTTCCGGGTCTTTGAAGCTAACAAGCTAACAAGCCTTGGTACGAGCGCCGTAAACCAAAAAATTTTTTCCTTCAATCCCCACTGTCTCTTCAGCGATCTCTTTTGTGCTTTTAAAAACATGTTTTTGAAAACAAAAAACACCAAAAAAAAAGTTTGCCGAAGCATCCAAACTTGAAAGTGGCGCGCAAACGTTTTCGGATACATGTTTTGGAAAGACTGCTTTTGCTCCGTGTTTTTGGATAGTCTGGACTGGGCTTTAAACTTGTCAAACCACCAATTCCACCATCTTGTGACATCACAACTTCAACATTTAAAGAATCATCCCAACCTTCACAAGAAAAACAACAGTAATGAATGCCTAAAAAACGCTGAAATGTAATAAAACATAGTAGAATAAGGTTAGTTTTAATGGCCTAAGAAGATTTTGGTGTAGCCCAAATCCAATTTACAGGCGGTTGGATGTCCTGTTAATGACATCATTAGACTATAATTTCGCAAGTTTTGGCAATAACTATTTTTGCACCAATTATTTTGTAAACAATCAATTTGGGGTGTATCAAGCACAAGTGTACTAGGTCGTTTTATTGTTCAAAGTTGATTTACAGTGAGACCAATTAAATTGTATGGAAATTTTAGAAATTAGGTCTGTGTGTCGACATAAGTATAACAAAACTAAGCCTAACAGTCACAATATAATATAAGGAGACAATTTGGCTTTAATATCGTATATTAATCTGAATTTCAAATAGTTTAATTAGGATGAAACTTGGCATGATATAGATGTCAACCTTGACTGATGTTTTCATTGTTATTTGGCACATGTGTCGGGCTATTTGTACAAAAACAACAAACGTTTACCATAATAAATATGACAAAATAATGGACCATAAAGTTGGTAACCAGGATACGAGACACATGTGATGTTTTTGTGGACATAAATCACTTGATAATATGCTAAACCATCAACATTGTCTGGCAGATCAAATTTTATAGATCTACTATAATTCCTGTTCAAAATAACTTGCTTTCCAACAAACTGACAACTTGGATTACTTAAAATGGCGTTCCTGAAGTCTTAGAAAACCATATAACCTAAGACTCCTGTCCGATTTTCTATTTTTAGAAGTCTTTTGGCAGTCATATGAACATTTAAATAGGATTAGTTAACCAAATTCAATTAAATCGGATCACTATCAATGAAACCTTACCTCATAATCTAGCAATGTAATGTCAAAAGCCAAAAACAAGTTCCTTGAAATGCATAATTATGGCCTCGTACAGATTTGGGCAAGTTGTACTCATGATTAGGAGTACTGATTACGAGTACAGTGGAATCGAACTCAATAGTAGAAGTAGATCGAGTACATGTAATCAGCAGTCATGTGAAATGAGTAATCAAACTTGGGCGAATGTGTACTCATGTGCAGAAGTACCGATTATGAGTACAGGTGGAATCATACTCCAGAATACGAGTTGTACCGTAATCAGACTCGGGTGATTTGTACTCAATGATACGAGTACCGATTACGAGTATTGCGGATTGCAAAAGTATTGCTTTGGGAACTCAAATTTCCAACTCCTTAGGTTTTGTCACAGGCAGACAATTAAAATTTTTAAAAATCTTAATGAGTACGAGTACACAAACTCTCTTAGACATCAGCAAAATCTTAATAATTGGAGGGAAAAAAGAACAGTACATCCGGTAACATAAGTACCGCAAGTAGAAATGTAAAAACTGCATTCTTATTAACTTTTAGGACGACTCTCATTTCAAGTTACTCATTCTCATTACTCAAACGTATTAAATGCGACTCAAGTACTTAAAAGTATTTCTATTCATCCTCGATTACATCGGTACTCATAATTTCAGATTCCGTTAATACTCGAGGATATTTGTAATCACCCATTGTGAGTACATTTTTGTAATCTAGCGCATTTTACTCGTACATTTTGAGTACATTTTCATAAATTACTTGTGTACATTATGTATTCAAATTACTCTGTGGCGGCATCTAGCTGACATAGTGGTCAACACCCCTGAGGCTAACTCACTTGGCCCCCAGCTCTCCTCGAGGTGAGACGTCTCTCCCTCCGCATCAGCTCGCCAACACCATTCTACAAAGTGCTAATTTTATATTTGTACATCGATATTAACTTACCATTGTAACAATAATTAAACAAATCTTTTAGTTAATATTCAGCTGAGTTCAACTCAATAATTCTTGGAGGTCCGGAGACCTCTAAAACTCTTTGTATACTCCGTACTCTTTCTAGTTACTCAAATTCCTTCAATGTACTCAATGTATTCTGTACCATGTATTCTGACACACAAACATGGCTTCTTGAGACGTCATACTTGCTATATTAAGCATTATTTAACGTTGGAATTAACGATTGTTGACCATGCGTAATATCATATGTGACTTGACAGTGAGTGTTACTTGTCAATAATGACTCTGATAGTGCCCATAAACCTCAGACATGCTCATAAATTGCTCATTTCATGGTGAATTAATATACGACTTAAGGGTCTGACATCCAATGTCGCTCCGGATTTTATCACAATTTCCCCCATTTATTCTCGCTCGCATTCAAACGTTATCGCATTTACCAAATTGATCGAAATGGATCAATCTTGAAAAAGTATTGACCACGTTGGCACATATACAAGCGGATGAAAATTGCAGACAAGAACAGACTGTCTGGATTGCCAACATATTGATTATAATAAAATGTCAAAAGCAGATATGAAAAGACGTGACAGCGATGCAGTTGGTGTTTTACCTTCAGGCTTGAAAAGAAAATGAAAAATAGGGATCTTACTGTCTTTGGTTGAAGCTTAGCGGTCCAAAGACAACTACGGTCATAGAGGTCCTAAACAATGTCTGAGATATATCCTCAACACACAAGTCAAAGGAAAGAATGTTGAAGACTAACCCCTGTACCACAGTTGCTCAAATCACAATGTCTCGAGTCCCAGATACATACCACAGCTGCACAGAAATATTGTCAAGACTGCCAAATGTGAGACTATGCAACTGTGGCAGGGTGTCAACTCAAGATTTAGCTTAAGCTTGAAATGCAGCTTAGAATAGATGAGGCTTGAGCTTCAGTTTGTTGAGCAACTGTGGTACGGGCCTAAAGAGAGAAAGGAGCACGGTCGCGGTTGATTTTTTAGAGAAACTACTCCGACATTTGCCTGGAAAAAGTATTTTGCCTAGCGATGGAGGTTTTAAAGATATTTGAGAGACCAAGATATATGCCCCATCCTGTATATAATAAAATACGCAAGCATCTACTGATTGTCTTATGCTACGTATACGCACATTACTCGCCGCGCATGCGTGTAGCGTGTCTACGATGCACGGGATGTAGAGAGTGGAAATGATTCTCCCTATCTTTCCTCTCAACAAGAGAGGAACAAGATAAAGGGGAAGGATAGAGTAGCGTGATACCTTAAGGTGGGTCCAGAATACACCCAAAGCAAAAGCAGAGTTTTTGAAAACATTTTGTAAAACCATGCTTTTCAAATCTTGCTCATCAGTTTTGATGTTTTTTTGCTTTTAAAAGCATGTTTTTCAGAATGTCCAAACTAAGTTTTGTAAAACATGTTTTTGAAAATGTTTCAAAAACTCTGCTTTTGCTCCGTGTTTCCGGATAGTCTGGACCCACCTTTATTTACACTATGGTAGCGCCTCCTATTGGAGGATCTGTCACAAAGGATATGCTGCAATTTCAGTTCAGTTCAGCTGCTGGTTGTGGAGGCGAGAGTACAAGCAAAGCGTTTTCGTGACGCTCAGTTAAATTTGCCCTACAGCGCTTATAGAAGTTTCACTTCAAAAATGTAAAAACAGTCGCTAAGCATCAGAGAATGTTCGTATCACATTTCAAATTCGGTGTAAATTTTTAAAAATGATAAACAAGTATGTATATCACATGTATTACTGAGAAATGTGTATATGAGGCCAGTGTTGGGTAGTACGTATATGTGCAGTACAGCACATCAACAAAAGTGCACTGAGACAAAAACCAATCCTAACTAAACCTAACAACATGCCTAGCCTAGCCTAACTAACATAAGCTAGCCTAACCTAACCTACCCTACCCTACCCGACATAAGCGCTACGTGCTTACGTCGGTGCGCTTTTGTCGGGATACCGCGCAGTACATGGCACATAACAGAAAGCGGACATGTATACTTAAAATGTGCACATTTTCCAATTTTATATATCTTTTCTCCAAATCTTCGACTTGGATTACACTTTTCAACACTGTTCAGATACTCTTATTTAATTTTCCTGAACATAAATTTGTTCAAAGTTTAAAAAGTTAAGCAATTCCATGAACAATACCAGTACCAAGGAAGTTTTAACAACATAAACGTGTCGAGAATAAATACAAAATTAATTTGGAAATCTTACTGTGCTCAAATTTAACTACACATTTTTATGTCTGTTCAAAACCCTGTCTGTACAGGAAGTACTTATCAAACAGATAAAAGTATCGATACCAACATCGAAAACTAATTAAATTCATATGTAAAAACTCTAGTCACGCCGATCTTTAAATTTATATTCGGTATTTTTAATCAAAAATTTGCATTAATTAAGGTTTTGATTATTTTTAGTTTAACTGTTTGGCGTGCCCACTTGCATTAGTTTAAATTACAATGAAAAGTGATCCCCAGTAGGTCAAAGAAGTTGAATATGAAAAAAAAACTAGCTAAACACAGATGAGGGTCATTTCACACGGTCATAAAAAACAACAGAGATACATGTCGGAAATAAAAAAACCGTGTATATACCACACAACACACGACACAAGGTCGCACGTAAAATACCTTGGCTATTTTCACACACTTGTTTCAACAAACAAACCCGTAAACAGCACGTTTTCACTCATTCAAAATACACCAGCTGTCAATGGCTAGATTCATCAAATTTCCAATATTTGATCAACTTGTGCATATGCATTCATAGTCAAGTCTCCAACTCAGTTGTCATTCCTCGAAAACTGTCTTTTGATAACTGTTTTTAAGACATTATGTAGATATAGGGCAGTGTAACTGTGTTGCTTTGTATGGCCACAAAATCTACAAGCACACCGGGGAAATTTGCGCAAGGGTTACAAATTTAACAAAAAATTAACAAAAAATCTCTCTTGGAATCACCATTTCACAAAAATCGTCGGTGCGGCGAACCAACGGCTTAGATTAATTCAACGCGTATTTCGAGAATGTGGGAAAAATGCAGCGGAAGTTGTCTACGCGCTAACTCTGGTTCGCTTATGTTGGAATATTGCACTTCTATTTGGAACCCTCACAGGATGGTTCATATTCAAGATATAGAGATAGTCCAGCATAGGGCAGCCAGATTTGTTAAGGGCGAATACCAACATTCCGCGAGTGACAGAAATGCTCTGCTCTCTAAATAGGGACACGTTGAGGTCCAGACGCGAAAAGTTATCTATGGGGTTATTCAAACGTTTTAATCCTTCTCATAATTCAAATATATTAACGCCTACCAAACACTTTAGGAGTAGACAATCACTCGACTCCTTTGACAGGTGCTTCCTGCCAAGACAGATGCCTACTATTGGTCCTTTTTGGGTGCGATTAGACAATGGAACAGCCTTCCTGGCAAACGTCCAGATTTAGTAAAAATTCAATCTAACAATGATGTCTAAGTCGCTGCTGATGAAGGAGCATTCTCCTGAATTTGGGTAGGACCCGCCCTGCCATAAAGTCATTTATTTGTTGAGACCTGTCCATTTGTCAAACAACCTTAACCGAGTAAGAAACACAAAATTACCTAAATAAACTCATTTCTAGGGCAACAATCCATCAAGTTGTGCCCTAGTTGATGCCAAACTAATCAGAAAAATCCATCCCCGGCAATTCAAAAAACAACCGCAAAGTTGACCTATAGATATACACGTGTTATAACAATACGGCAATTGCATCACCGCTAACCTCAATTAATTCAGAGAATTTTTCAATTGAATTAAAATTACAAAATTGAAAGTGTCGCAAATCGGTAATGAGAAACCCCAGTGAAATCCTATCTTTTTTTATTTCGGCCCAATTTCATGCCTGTTCCACTTACATTTTGATTTTTAGTCTGAAAATAATTACATCATTAGCCATGCTTTTCAAAGCATGACGTGTGGGAAACTAAATTTAAATGAAACTTTTGCCAATGTACTAATAATCTATTATCGAGTTTATACTTAAAAACAGTATTGAACCCAAGAAAACCAGTACGAGTAAAAAATACGGTGATAGTAACGAGCAAATAATGCAATTTAATTTTATTTAGCCCGGAGTTAAGATTGATGAAAAGCATTACAAGGATAAACTTTTTATCAAAAAAACTTCTTTTGGACAAGTGTTAAGTCCAGGAAAAGGTTTACAAATCTAAGATCAATAATATCGAAGACTCGAAACTACGAATTAAGAAAACTTGGATCGAACTCTACCAGCTAGCGTATACCATATTTTACGGTCTATAAAACTCACCTTAATTTTTAAGCAATTTAAAAAAAAAACAAGTAGTATAAGACGAACCTGAATTTTGGAGGCAATTTTTTGAAGAAAAAGTGTCTTATAGTCCGTAAAATACAGTAATCGATGCGTCAATCAAATAATGGCACATTAGACTCCGGGCTTGTGTAAAGGCCACCGGAGAACATTTTGAGCACATTTAATAATAAATTTCTGTTCCTATACTATTTTTCAATGCAAATGCCAAATTTAATTTAAATCTAGGCATTTTTAAAGAAGTTGTGCTTTTTTTATTGGGTTCTACTTTTTTATGACTCAGTGTATAGCCAAAATAGTTTACCCCGAAATTCTGGACCCTATCCCTTCCGCCTTCCCCAAAATGTGGAGAGAAAATATTAAAGTCAATAAGACTTAAAGAGACCTCATTAATAGTAAGACAAGGTTTTATGTGGTCCCTTACATGGGAATCTTAACTCTGGTTTGGGATTTTTTTTACGGATTACCTGACAATTTATTCTACATCAGATCCATTATATGCTCCATTCATATTTTTCTGCCCTATATATTGTATTTTCACAAAATTCTGTTGAAACATTTACACTAAACTTACATCAAATAATTCTTACAGTTAGAAACTAAAGGTAGCTACAGAAAGGTTCAATGATCACAACGGTCACAACAACAACAACAACAACAACAACAACAAAATAATAAATATATTAATTGATAAAGCAATTAACAATCAGTAATTACATCGTTGTATGGAAAATTACAGAAAATTATTATATGAAAATGTACATTATGTACAGTAAACAAAAGTATCTTACCAGTGGAGTTATCATCCGACATTTTCTCAGTAACAAATTCAGTAGTAGACATGCGAGTGAATATTCAGATTTTTTTTTTCCAAAAATCAGAAAAGACCGCTATTTCCACTTCCTACCACTACAACAACTACTGCTCCACTACAATACTGCACAATGCGAGTGCTCAGTTATAGTTTGAAAGCCAGCAGGTTTTTTGGCGTCATTGCCAAAAGTGCATAAAAAATTTTTGGTAAATTAACTCTCAAGGCAATCGCATCGAGAAGCCTATCATGCGTGATAAAAATAGAAAGTAAAAATATAATGACAAAATTTGGGACTAACAGGTTCAGGTACGTAGTTACCACCGCCTTAACACCAGAAGCCACGAAAAACAATGGTGAACGTGACTCCAGATAAAATAACAGCCAAAAAACCATAATGGCAACAATTGATCTTGAATCACCAGAAGAAAAAAGTGCAACGAATTAGGCAGACAAGCGAACAAATCAATTAACCTCAAAAATGAAGACCAACCAGGGAAAGAAGCAGATGAATTGTATCTTTTAAAAGCCTGGGGGCCATTTTGAAAAACTAAAAACTAATTTCGCAATGTCATTACTGTATATGTGGCTAGTAACATTGTCTTACATCTACTTGAAAAATTCATACAATTGTAATTTACGCAACACATGATCGCATCAGCAGGTGTTAAGAAAAATTATTATATTAGGCATTGTAGCACACCAGGTAGCGCCAATGGTTATTAAACATGCTGTGTTAAATGTTTCCATGTCTCTGATAAGCCGGGTCTCAACTTAAGACAACAATCTTGAGACACCATGGTTTGCTGAAACAAATAATGAATACAAGTTTGCCTACCGTGGTGTTTGCGCAAACTCATAAAGTTTTTTTGTTGCCAAAACCATGGTTACGGCAACATTTCACCGATCGCTCGGGTGACGGTCCGTACTCAAATGCGGACACATTTGTTCAGTTTTTCTGTCAAATTTTGGTGGAGACACCTCAGCATTCATCAACATGTTGGTGTATTCATTGTTTCAGGTTTGTCTTTGAGTGTTTGTATGTTTTGGGTTTACGCGTTTCATGTTCCATGGAGATGGTACTACCCCTCGTAATCAGGTTCCCCTTGACCAACAGTTTCAGAAGGTATAAAAGCCAGGTCCACACCAACGGTCCCTGTTTCCTGAAACATTGGGACGTAAATTTGGTAAGCAAACTTTTATCGCCAACATGTTTTTAAAAACCTTGCTTTCACACCGCACCTCACCGTACCTTCACCGGTCCCAAGCATATGTATTTAGGCAGGTTCTACAGTACACTGGTTACCAAGTCCGGACTGGCACATTTCATGCATTCATTACAGCATTTATACAGCAGAACCTGCCTAAATGAATAATCTCTCTAAATGCATAAAATGTTCCTTCTGGTCCCGACTTGGGACCAGTGTACATAAATGAACCTGTCTAAAAGCATATTTTTCATCGGTCCAAAGCCTATGCATTTAGACAGGTTCTACAGTACACTGGTTACCAAGTCATGCATTAAGAGAGGTTATTCATTCACACAGGTTCTACTGTATCGGACAATAAAGTTGAGTCCATCATGCACAATAGCTTAGCTTAGGATGAAATGACCATTTCAGGTACTTACATTTTTCATTATGACCCAGTGAAGAAGTAATTTATCCAGTGTGGGTGCGTTAATCCCAACAAGTGAAAACGTGTCCTGGTTCACGTCCCCTCACTCCATCACGCTCGAAAAAGCGTCAAATCAACTGTCAAAAGTTGAACCTTTTTTTGATATCAATAATAAATATGAAAACGACCATAGGGGTTTTTGTTACCCTACGTCACAGACGAGAAAATGGCCCTGGAAATCTATTGGTGACGTCAGTTGGATGGATTATTAAGTCCGTGCCCTCCCTATTGACGCGTGTGACTTTAGGGGTGCGTGTTGAGTGGTTTGAAAAATTAATCCTAAATACATAAAAAATGATATTAAAAACGAGGAAAAGTGGCTAAATATGGGTCAAGAGCGGGCAGCAACACTTCACTCAATGCCCCTTTCTTATTTACTACTAAATAAAAGCAGTTTTCATTAAGCTATATGGCTCGTTGAAAGGTAAAGTTGGCAAGAAACTAATATGACAAGACAGTACATAATTAGGGTGACTATTAACAGGATTATAATATTTAATTGCTACATATAAAATAAGACGAAAATTTTCAAAACAACTTTTCACATAAATAATGAATAAATACATCAATTTTCAACCAATTAAAAACGATGGCAATTTTTCAGGTTTGGATAATAAAAATAATTGGGAATAATCCAAGAAAGATCGACTTTTTTGGCTTTTGAAATTTTGAATTTTTTAAAATCTGGCATTTTGTTTTAGCCACAAAATGTCTAAAGAAGTGTAATAAAAGGTCAGAAAAATGGTGGTGGTTGAGGTTTAAGGGCACGAAAAGTGTTTTGAGCCACAATTTCCAACAAACAAGTTTGCAAAAACACAAGTGTAGGCCCCGAAAAACCCATTCCGTGAAACAAGGCGGAGTGTCTGGTCATAGCGCTCCTACCAAGGATTTTATAGACAAACACCACGTGGAGCAATGTGCACGTCATCGTTTACAGGCCTTGGTAAGATCGCCTTGATCAGCAAACATCAAGAAACATTTTTTTTCCTTTGATCCAGACCGCCTCTTGAGGGATTGCTGGGAAACATCAAAATGTTTGCTGAAAACTGCCATTTCTCGTTAAAAGTTTCATAAAACTACTGAACGCAAACCTGGCAAGGAAACTTTTGTTTAAAACATGTTTGGAGTACATGTTTGATCAGAAAACATCATGAAGCATTTTTTTCTTTGATCCGGACCACCTTTAGAGCGATCGCTAGGAAACATCGAACTGTTTGTTGAAAACTGCCATTTCTCGTTAAGTTTCATGAAACTAATGAACGCAAGCCTGGCAAGGAAACTTTTGTTTAAAACATGTTTGATCCGCAAACATCATGAAAAAATTTTTTTCTTGGATCCGGACCACCTCTTGAGGGATCGCTGGGAAACATCGAAATGTTTAATGAAAACGGTGATTTTTTGCCAAACGTTTCATGAAACTGCTGGATGCAAACTGTACTGTCTGTACTGTACACTTTATTAAATACAGAAATTTATAATAAATGGGTCAATTTTGATTCTTCTTATGCCAAAAAATAGGCGTACAAACAAAATTAAAAATGCATAACGGCATTATTATATTTAATTGCGCCAATTCAGAAAAATTTAATTACTCAGCACCACGAACACTTTTTGGCAAGTTTAGATACAATATATTAAAAAATGCTGAATATCAGCCAACTATCAAAATAAAGTATTATCCACTCATTTGTCTGCATTACATTTGCATTTTTCTACATTTATCTTGTGCAGCAAAGTATTTTCCATATCGTATTAAACCAAAATTAAAATTAACAGAAATTCTATAAAATTAAGGATATTCTTTTGATGAGAGCACATCAATTGACAAATTAATTAAATACTCGCACAGTAGCCATTTGGGTACAATAATGTATCATAAGCACTGCATTAATTAAATATATAAAATTATTGTTGCGTATTGACAAGCATGATACAGGCTAACACTGTACAGCAATTTATACTGTATGTAAGTCAAGAAATTTTATGATAGTAATTAATTAATGTTATTTACCGTGTATTAACATAAATATAAAAATCCACTAACTTGTTATAGGCCTTGAAACTACTTTCGAGCAATACATTTAAAGACAGTAATTCATATGTCATTAATGGTTTTTGGTAATTGCTTGAAAATGGCCCAAGTTCAAGGAGTTTTACCAAATACAATCAGCTCAAATGATAATGTTTATTACTGATAAGAGAAAAAAGGATTTTGTGGTTTAGATATCACCAAACATAAAAGAATGGACTCTTCCAAGGTATTCACAATGACTATAATTTAATATAACTTGAAAACATGCATTGTAGGACTTATTATTTTTGGATTTGCTTTTTTTGAATTGCTTGGTAATTTGTAATAGATATGTAGAGAGGAATACGTACATACATGAAAATGTGAAAGTGTCTCCACCAAAAAATGGAAAAAACATATTCAAATGTTTGCGTGGTGACAACCAAGGTGGTTGTTGCTTCAATTGAGTCAATGGCTGAGCCGGGCCGACGGCTAACGGCTAAGCTGATACTACATACATTTTTCCCCTTTGAACTAGACCGCCTCCCGAGCAATCGTTCAAATGTACATACATACACGATTATACATACAAAATGGCGGCTGAAAGAAACCCGGAAGGCAAACTTTTTTCGCATACCTTCGAAAAAACCTGTGTGTATGTACAATGTACGTCTTGGTGAAAGGTAGTGCAGAGGACCGGGAGGATGTTCGCTCTGAGGACCGCGATGAGGTATACAGCCGGTGATAAAAGAGCCATACCAGCCAATATGAAGCTCCGCCTTGTTTCAAGAAATGTGTCTTAGGTGCATACACTCGTGTTTTTTTCCCGTTATTTTGACACCATTTTGAGACACATATTTTGAAAAATACGCTAGAAACTTTTTTTCAGTGTTTTTTGTGTATGTTTCTTGTGCGTGTATATTTCGTTTGGTGCGTACCGACCTTAAGATTAATTCAACGCATGTAACGCATGAGTAATATTCTCCTGAAATTGGGTACGGCCCTGCTACCATATGACATAGATAAGGTAAGGCTCTACAGGTCTCAGCCCGACTCGCCATTTTTGTTATTTAATTATTATTTTTTATTTTTTTTATTTACTTTACTTTTTAATGGGTGTGGTGTTGTTACTTGGCTATGTTTGTTAGTACACAAGGTGGCATCC
>JAQGBW010005213.1:0-12386 GCA_034698625.1 Julus scanicus
CGACCTCGACCTGGGAGCGAACCCAGCATCTTAGAATCGAGAGGCAAGCACGTAACCCACTCGACCATCGGCGTCGGTGAAAGCACGTATGCGATGCTTTACGTCATCATGCATGTACAGTCCTTGGCAAAAGCGCCTTACCCAGAAACATTTTGGCACATTTTTTCCTTTGATCTGGACCGCCTCTCGAGCGATCGCTGCGACACACCAGGAAACATCAAAATGTGTTAGAAAATGGCCGTTTTTGACATCTTGTTTCAGAAACATTTCTGTACACACCAAGGTTTTTTGAGTATGTTTGATGTGTCTCAATGTTTCTTTAGTGCGTATCGGCCTTTAAAGAGCTACAGTTACTCCACTTCCAGAACAAATAATTTAATACACAATCCACACGTTGAACGTATAACAGAAACCTCAAGTGTCCAGTCCACTATAAATTGGCCTCTTGTCATTAATTCAACCGCATTCACACCTTAGGCGTGGATGCACCATGTTTTCAATGTACAACAACATCTAAGTGAGCACTAAAGCTTTTGCATTTTGCATTGGTCGGGTGGGCCCTTCGCACAACTCTTCAGCCCAAGGCCTGTATTGATTGAAAAGGCATCAATTTTGCGTCAAAAACAGTGTTGGCCCTCCGTGCGATCGGCCAGGGGCATTAGGAACCCTAAATTAGTGAATAACGTTGTGATTCGAGATTTTTTTTTCGAACACCGCTCTAATCAGCTGCGATGCGGCGCCCCTGGATGGCCGCCAACAACTCGTTAGCAATTCTGACATTATCTGGGGCACCGAAACAGAAAATATTCAACCAACGGCCGATTGGTATACTGACGCTTATCAAGATTTGGTATTTTCGAAGCAGTTCACGAAGATGCGCCCCCGGGATGCACGTGCAGCACGAGTTATGCATTTGCAAATGTTAAGGATTTTCCTTGACAGGTGGTTGGGAAGAGCGCTTTAGCTCCAGGCAAAAAAACAGGGAGGGAAAAGTTTTTGGTTATGGCGCTCTAATATTTGGCTTCCTCAGACCTGACAAGCCCTTGATTCAAAATCTATCCGTGTAGCATGCAGCACGTATACAAGACTAAAATGTCACAAACAAATTACTTAACAGTAAAAAAACAAATTCAGTAAAAGTTACGGAAAATTGCCGGCAGCAGAATTAAAGGGATCGTTCCTGAAATTTAAAACCTATAGTGCAGACCAGAGCAAACACGAAACAGAAACTGGGTTTCTACAAATAAATTTGTCGAAACGTGGTTTCCTTGGTGAAAAAACAATAGAAACCAATAGAGATTTCAATTGGTTTCTATTGTTATTTAGACACTTTATTGATTTTAATTGTTTTCTATGGTTCCTGTATTGACTTCTATGGTTTAGCTGTATTGACTGAACAACAGAAAACAATAAACCAATAGAAATTTTCTATTGATACCAATAGAAAACAACGTTCCAAATAACAATAGAAATTTCTATTGTTTTTTCACCAGGGTTCATGAACATATTTCGATAAACAAGTTTGTCCAAATATAGTGTTTACATCAAAAACGCATTTCGAAAAGGAGGAAATGTTTGCTGTTCATGGATGACCTGTATACAAAATCCTTGGCAGGAGCCCTTCCTTTGATCTGGACCACAACTTAAGCGAACATGAAAATGTTTGCTGAAAACACGATTTTTTGGGAAAATTATTGCTGAACTTAATTGCAGAAAACTGGTAAGCAACGTTTTATCGTAAACATGTTTCCAAAACAATGTTTGTATCGTGTTTGCTCCGGTCTGAAAAGGTGCGTATGAATTCCACAAGACACATTTAGAACCATGAAACAAACACATTAAATAGACACATGCTACCTTGGTGTGTCCAGAATTTGCATGGACTGACCCAAACTCAGTTTCTGCAATTTTCACAACTTGAATATTTTGGGATAAACATGAAAACAACAGTGACAAACTCAACCCTTCCATTTGAACATACTGTTGGTGGATTTTTGCAAATTGTGTATCTTTGCAGAATCTGAGTCTTTCATCAATGGTGCTTCAGTCACCGCATCGTGGTTTCCCCCAGTGAGAAGGGCCATGTTTTTACTTTCTTAAATAAAACCGTTCTTGAGATTAATTACTGCTACGCTTCATTACGTAAACGATGGTAACATTTACGAGATTTTTCCCCCCCACAAAACTCATTAAGCTGGAAGCAAAATCGAGGCCACAAACAAATTGCATTTTTTAATCGCACATTGTGCACAACCCCATGGCAGAAACGTCGATTTATTGTATGCAAAAAATAACTAAATGGATATCATAAATTTCATCTTGGATTTTTTTTGCGTGTGATTAGGGAGAATAAGGGGGGGGGGGACAACAGGGTGCCTGTCAAATCCCAAATTGCCTTTATGTTCACGGGTCTACAGTAGCTCTAGTCAGCTATTTCTACTTTATTACGCCTTAAGCCCGAGCAGAGGGCGTGAGTATCGCCAAGGACGCCCTATAGTGGACCCCGATTCTCATATCCCAGCAGAAAATTGGCTTTATTCAAATTAACTGCAGTATTTTTGCAGTTACTAAGTGCAGTTAATGGCAGAAAAACTGTTTTTTCTTTTAAATAAAAGTGCAGTTTTTTGTTTCATTATACAGAAGTGCAGTGAATGTACAGAAGTGCTGTGAATGTGCAGAAGTGCAGTGAATGTGCAGAAGTGCAGTGAATGTGCAGAAGTGCAGTGAATGTGCAGAAGCGCAGTGAATGCGCAGAGGTGCAGTGAATGTGCAGAAGTGCAGTGAATGCGCAGAGGTGCAGTGAATGTGCAGAGGTGCAGTGAATGTGCAGAGGTGCAGTGAATGTGCAGAAGTGCACTGAATGCGCAGAAGTGCAGTGAATGCGCAGAGGTGCAGTAAATGTGCAGAAGTGCAGTGAATGCGCAGAGTTGCAGTGAATGTGCAGAGGTGAAGTAAATGTGCAGAGGTGCAGTGAATGTGCAGAAGTGCAGTGAATGTGCAGAAGTGCAGTGAATGTGCAGAAGTGCAGTAAATGCGCAGAGGTGCAGTGAATGTGCAGAAGTGCAGTGAATGCGCAGAGGTGCAGTGAAAGTGCAGAAGTGCAGTGAATGTGCAGAAGTGCAGTGAAAGTGCAGAAGTGCAGTGAATGTGCAGAAGTGCAGTGAATGCGCAGAGGTGCAGTGAATGTGCAGAGGTGCAGTGAATGTGCAGAAGTGCAGTGAATGTGCAGAGGTGCAGTGAATGTGCAAAGGTGCAGTGAATGTGCAGAAGTGCAGCAAATGTACAGAACTATACAGTACAAGAATGTACAGAAGTGCTGTAGATGTACAGAAAGAAGTGCATGCAGTGAATGTGCAGAGGTGAAGTAAATGCGCAGAGGTGAAGTAAATGTGCAGAGGTGCAGTGCAGTGAATGCGCAGAAAAGCAGTTAATGTGCAGAAGTGCATGCAGTGAATGTACAGAAGTGCAGTGAATGTGCAGAAGTACAGTGAATGTGCAGAGGTGCAGTGAATGTGCAGAGGTGCAGTGAATGTGCAGAAGTGCACTGAATGCGCAGAAGTGCAGTGAATGCGCAGAGGTGCAGTAAATGTGCAGAAGTGCAGTGAATGCGCAGAGTTGCAGTGAATGTGCAGAGGTGAAGTAAATGTGCAGAGGTGCAGTGAATGTGCAGAAGTGCAGTGAATGTGCAGAAGTGCAGTGAATGTGCAGAAGTGCAGTAAATGCGCAGAGGTGCAGTGAATGTGCAGAAGTGCAGTGAATGCGCAGAGGTGCAGTGAAAGTGCAGAAGTGCAGTGAATGTGCAGAAGTGCAGTGAAAGTGCAGAAGTGCAGTGAATGTGCAGAAGTGCAGTGAATGCGCAGAGGTGCAGTGAATGTGCAGAGGTGCAGTGAATGTGCAGAAGTGCAGTGAATGTGCAGAGGTGCAGTGAATGTGCAAAGGTGCAGTGAATGTGCAGAAGTGCAGCAAATGTACAGAACTATACAGTACAAGAATGTACAGAAGTGCTGTAGATGTACAGAAAGAAGTGCATGCAGTGAATGTGCAGAGGTGAAGTAAATGCGCAGAGGTGAAGTAAATGTGCAGAGGTGCAGTGCAGTGAATGCGCAGAAAAGCAGTTAATGTGCAGAAGTGCATGCAGTGAATGTACAGAAGTGCAGTGAATGTGCAGAAGTACAGTGAATGTGCAGAGGTGCAGTGAATGTGCAGAGGCGCAGTGAATGTGCAGAAGTGCAGCAAATGTACAGAACTATACAGTACAAGAATGTACAGAAGTGCTGTAAATGTACAGAAAGAAGTGCATGCAGTGAATGTACAGAAGTGAAGTGAATATACAGAACTGCAATGAATGCACAGAAGTGCAATAAATGTACAGAAGTGCATTAAATATGCAAAACTACAGTGGATGTACAGAAGTGCAGTAAATGGGCAGTAAAAAAACTGCAGTTTCTCTGAATAATTAATTGCAGTTTGTAAAATTGCAATTTTACAGCATTTTTTTTCTGCTGGGATTACCGATATTTTCAGCTATAAATACTGGATTTGAAATGTTTCTTGAAAACGGAAGGTTGCTTCCTTGTAACGTTTTTACACTTTTGAAAATTCTATATAGTTAATTCGAAATACGCTATCCTTTGGAAAACACTATGTTGAAAGGCATGCACTTTTTGTTTTTTCTGGAACATTTCAGATGTTTGCAACGTTTTGGCGAACAATTGTATCTTTTTGATAGATATTTATGACTTTAACCCCTTTTTTTTTTGCAAACATTTAGGACGTTGCAATTTTAATGAGAAAACTTCGTATTTTTTGACATTTGAAAGGTTAGAAGGCGGACATTTTCAACGCTGAAACCTTAAAAAGTAATTTCGCTCTTTTGGCAGGTCTTAGTTATTTTACGGCTAATATTTATTACTTATGCAGAGATTTATGGTTATTCTGGATCTTTTGACAAAAAAGAATATTTGGCAGTGGGTGTGAAACTAGTAAGACCCTGATAGAAAATGGGGAAAAATTAAGAAATATTCAGAAAAATGCAATGATTTCCCATCAATGAAAATTCCAAAGAATTTAACCATATTAAGGTATGGAAGTGCCTAACATTACTGTGCAGAAACAGCTGCAGTGTCCTCTAACTTTAAATCCAACAAAATTGAGGGAATTTCAACAAAATATTGAACTGCTTCACTCTTTGAAACAGATGATTCCCATGGCAGCAGAAGGTTAGACATCTAGTTTTTAGGATCTTGGAGCAAATAAAAAAGGTCGGCTATTTTTGAAATGTCTCTAATAAGTACATTGAAGCAGTTAATTAGATTTATTTGACGCAATGTGGGTCGCTGGCCAGGCAAGTATGCATAGATTAGGGCCTGCCCCCACCGAATTACCTGCATTCAAAATAATGGTTTGAAAACCGCAAAACCTAGCACCGAAAACAAATTCCTTGTTGACTGTCTTTTCAATCCCTATCTCCCCTATTTTTCTGCGACTTTTATGGAAATGTTAACTAACGAGTCCGACTGTAATTCATTGTTCGAGCCAATTGGACAAATTTTACTGCGTTTCTTTCCGCTTTTTTTTAATGGCATTCCTGGTCCGGCGAAAACACGCTATATAAGAAAACTCAGCTCGTTAAATTCCTTTAGCTAGGACAGCAACAAAAAATCGGCCAAATTTCCCATTAATTAGCGAAAACATCCTCACAGAGTCCACAGAAAAAGGAAGCCGATGCTCAAATTGCTCGAGTTTTTTTTAACCAAAATTCCTCCGAATGAAGAAACTTTCCAAAACATAGGTATGGTTTTGATTGAATGATCTGCAGCCCAAAAGTCCATTTCAGAGTAGATTTCAAACTTAGTCTGGCCATCCAGGTGCCAATCTAGCCTTCGAGAGGCGTAAATTTCAAGAAATAAATTTACAAAACAACCACCAGTAAGAGGGAAATTTGGAAAAAAATTGGGCGGTAAAATGTTTGTCTATATGACTTATTTAATGACTTGTACAGACCAGAGCAAACACGAAGCAGAAACAAGGTTTCTGCAGACCAATGTGTCGAAACGTGGTTTCATGAACATCTTTCGATAAACAAGTTTGTCCAAATATTGTGTTCACAGCAACAACAAAAAAACATTTCGAAACGGAAAAAATCTTTGCATGCTGTTCATGGCGCTCCTATCAAGGCCTGACAGTGTCAAATTCTTAAATATGACACCATGTCTTACAACTTCTCGTCTACGTTGGTAAAAACGATGTCCAGCAAATGATCACCTTGATTCGATCCAACTTGGAAACAACAAAGTACTGTTAAGGTGAGTATGTACCAAAACAAATACTCAAAGGTATTTGTCAAAAAAGTGATTTAAACCATAGTTCCCGACAAACAGGCTTGCAACAAACCTGCAAAAACAAAGTACGCACCGAAAAATAGATTTCGTGAAACAAGCTGGAGCCTGATATTGTTTGGTCATAGCGCTTCTACCAAGGACTTTAGATATACGATTTCACCACGGGTGTTCCATAACAAAAAGTTGTCTGCAAAGCGCGTAGTTGCCAATGATCCATTTTGCAGACCATGTTTTGCTATAGAAACCACGTGGTGCAATGCGCTACGTCATCATGTACAGGCTTTGGTAGGAGCGCCATGACTAGCAAAGATTTCCTCCCTTGATCTGGACCGCTGCTTGAGCAAACACCAAAATGTTCGGTGAAAACACGCATTTTTCATCAACCGTTTTATGACGCCTCTGGATGCAAAAACTGGCGTTCAAAACATGTTTCACAAACCGTGCTTTTGTTTTTGATTCAGAGGTTATCAAATATTAGCGCAATTAAATAGTTGAAGAAGCTGACAAAAAATCTCTTTTTGTTACAAAAATTTTATATAAAAAAAACCAGATGTAAAAACATAATTCATTTTACCCTGACTATTCCAGGTCGATCCAACCTTCTTGATTATTCCAGGTTTTCAAAACGTTCAATACACGCTTTAAGGTCAAGGGTTATGCATGTACAATTATACCACACAATGGTTACATAACATAACGATCAAAGTCTGTTACTATGCTAACAACTTCCCTCTGGTCATCTCAAAGTAAAATTGCACCATTTGTTAAAGATTAAGAAAGCTATAGCGTGAACTTTGTGAACATTTTCTAACTTGTCAAAAAGATTCATGGACAAGATTGAGTGCAAAGAAAAAGCGAACAAATAAATAACACTAGCTTATTTTTGATTTGTCTTTTCGAGGGTTGAATAGACACATTTTCAGAAAGAAAAAAAAGTTGAAAATCCATGCAATATAGCTTTCTGACAAGTCTCAATTTTGACCATTCCAGATGTCGACTTTAACAACCTGTTAAAGTTGACAACACTGATGAGATCTTATTTTACTGCATCAAGTCCACTGTGTCTGGAGTTAATTGATCTGTAAACTTGCAAAGCTAGGTAGCTAAAAAAGAGAGAGAACGTATTATAGGTCAAATTTTATTTACCTGCAACAAGCATTTGATTCTCTCTCCAGGTACCATGATCCCGGTGGTGAAGAGTCCGGATATCATCCCAGCCTGGAACAACTGTCTGTACCTGAAAAAAAAAAATAGATGGGGAAAACAGTGAAAAACGTTGTTCATTAACAATTTAGCCATCATTAATTTTCTTTCCCTTCTAAACTCGGCAGCATGTCGTTTGTCAGCGCCGGGTGCCACAGACGATGGAGAAGAAAAAAGACCAAAAACCCGTAAATAAAAAGCGATTTCTGTTTCTGCAACAAATTAATTTAATCTCTGTTACCCGTCCCCTGTGGGGAAGGTCCGTTAAAAACATTGGTATAGAGGTAAAAAATAACAACCACCTAGCAGCGGGGTTATCTTACCCCCCACCAGAGAGGCTTCTTTTGGACAGACTGAGGCTCACTGAGCCACCTTTGCTTTTGTTTTTTTGTTTTCTTATTTATTGTTTTACTTATGTTTTGTGACCCGTGGTTTCGGCCAAGATTCCAGATTCTTGATTATGAGGATGAGACTTCGGAGTCAGGGCGGCCAGATAACGGCGAAGACTCGGGTCTGCGGCGAGGGAGAGGATGAGGATGAGGCGAAGCTCCCGGGGTGTAAATTAAATGGAAGAAATGAAAAAAAACGCCAACATTTTTTTCATTAAAATTTCATCCAGCAGAAGAAGCGCGCTGCTGAGAAGTGCGAAAGTTGTGGATGGGGAAAATGGTGATTTATATCGGTTGTAACTGACGGAGCTGTCGCAATTAATTATCCCAGCTTTCTTCATGTTCGGCAATCGCGCGCTAGGGTGAGATAATCACTGAATCGGGCGAGTGTATCGCAATTTACACGTTTTCAATCTAATAATTCATGAGAAATAAGCAAACCGGCCGCCATGTTTTTGTTCTTTTTCCTCCCCTCCAGGCCTTACGATAAGGGATGAAGGAGGAGGAGGGGGGGGGGGGATGGGGGGGGGAGGAGGGGGGGGGGGGTGAAACGGAGAAACCCCGGGCCCGGGCCGCCAAAAACTGTGAAAAAAACATGAATGTTGAAAATGACCTTTTGAAATTGTCATGAAAATTCTCAAAATTCTAAATTCAGCATATTCTAAATTATAGTCATTTTTTATTAAGACACCTGTTTTGTATTTTCACTAATGTCTTCAAATTATCATCTCGGGAGAAAAAAACTAAAACCGCTGTTAATAAATGGCCCCAAATCATTTTTCCACTAATGCTTTGAAAAATGCACTGGCCCAAAGTTACTCTCATGATGGGGTAAATTTGGGACAGAAACGGATGGGAATATCCATGCACCTAGCGCTGTTAATCCGACAGTAAAAATAATTTCATATTTTGAAAGAGGAGGGTTGATTCTATTTCACCTGGTCAGTTTCGGGTCATAAGTATTGAAAACTTTTTTCAGAATTTCCAAAAACACCAACAACTGGCCCAAAGTAGACATATTTTATGAAAAATCACAGAAATAAGCAAACTGGCCGCCATGTTTTTGTTCTTTTTTCTCCCCCCTTCGTGACGCCACTAGCCGATTGCGGCGCAGTGCTCTCGTTGCCATGACAACGGCTTTTAAAAACGCTATTATCTAATGGCGCAATATAGCTTAACTTCGGTGAAAAAAAAAATAACATTATTTAATAATGAAACTTTTATTGGCCTAATAAACTAATCAAAATCTAAAAATTGTGATGGTTTCTTAGAGAAGGTCTTCTTAAAAAAGCTACCACTATTATCAGGAAGCAGTTATACGTTGTAGTTTTTTGTGCTTATTTTTTGTTAGTTTTTTGTGGGAGATGAATTGTTTTCTTTTTTTTGTGTTAGTAATTACAGTCTCCGAGTTGATAAAAAAACCACCAAACTGAGAGTGATTAATGAAATCAATGTTGGCATTTTATTGACGCACGATTGCGGTTAGCAAGATAATTACCAGCGATAAAAAATAAGTAAATCATTAAAATTTACAAAATGGCGTTGTTGTTGTTGTTTTTCTTAGTGTTTCCGTCAGGTGGGATTTTTTGAGACCGTAAAACCGCAAATAATCTGTTATTCTTTCATAAATTATTTTATGATAGTTATTTATTGCATCATTGCAACCTTTCACAAAAAAAATTAGCACTGATTAGGAGTAACTTTTTTCCCCCACTAGGTAAATGTGTATATTTAAAGTTCCCCTCATATAAACAACTTTTCAAAAATGTTGTTTGTAAAAATGAAAAATGATGGGATTTCATAAGCTTTTATCTAGTCGTGATACTCCCTCGTAGTGGGAAGGATTTCTGAAGTTCAAAAAAGACACCCTGAAAATTTATATCACCGAATCAAGGATTACCAAAATCAGTATTCGGATGTGCTATTGTGGAAGACAATATTCATTAATTATGATTATGAATAATCTGGTGTATCCTAATCCTATATAAAAAATCCCAAAATCTTAGGCAAATGTTGGAAACCTAAAGGTGGGTCTCCACTGAAGCCAACAATAGAGCAAAAAGGTTTGCGGAAACAAATATTGCATAAAAGTTTGCCTACCGTGATGTTTGAGCAAACTTATGATTTTTTTGTTGCCAGAACCAAAGTTTCGGCAACATTTAGCCGATCGCTCGGGAGGCGGTCCAGATCAAAGGGAAAAATATTGTCACTTACTGCTCATGCTCAGCCATGTGCTCAAGCGGTGTGCAGACGAAGCGCCATAAACTGAACACATTTGTTCCGTTTTTCTGTCAACTTTTGGTGGATACATCTCAACATTCAGCAACATGTTGATGTATTTATTGTTTCAGGTTTGCATGTTTGGTGTTTGCGTGTTGCATTTTGCCTTCAGTGGAGACCCAGGTTTACTACCTAAAACGCAGTTGTTCGACTTTCAAAATATTCTGTTACTTTTGAAAGACTATTTGGAGAAAATATAAACCAGTAAAATAACATTGCTTGGTCCACAACAACTACCAAACAATTTCTGGGGTCATGGAATTGAATTAATCCGAAATGAAAATAGATTTGAATAAAATTTATGCGCATGTGCGCATGCGCCCCTTATCAGTTTAATTTTAACGTTTGTCTTGATTACTCTTTGAGTGCTGTAAATAAATAAATAAATGCGCAAGCGCATAAATTCTATCTAGGATGAAATCCAATATGTGATCGCAGCTATTAAATAATAATGAGTGTTAATACACATTTAGATTGTCTATTTTGCCACATCTACCAAAAAATTGTTTGTCTACCAAAAAATTGTTTGTTAAAGCGGCCATAAAGTTTGTACCTGCAATATCAAGTTTCGAAAAACACTTACCGAAAACAATTACCCAAAAAATACAGAAATACACTTTCTCATTTCTTCAGAAAAAAAAAAAACGAAAAAAAAAACCAACATTATTCTGCAAGTTAAAAAACCAAAAACTCGTCTGAAAATACTTTCTAGTTCAGAAAATACTGAAATGTTGTAAAAAAACATGTTAATGGCTAAACCTTTAGCAAATAAATGTTAATGAAGAAGCATTTTTCAGTTTTACGTCTTCGGTTACAGGCTTTATGAGATGAAACAGTGTTTGGATTTGCACGAAATATCATTTAAAAAAAGGTGTAAAAAAAGAAGCTAAATTAAGGCATACAATGTACATGTAACATATATGCATCACCTAATTCCCACATCGAACAGCTAGAAATGCATTTAAAATGCATATAGATTGAGACACCGAAAATGCATTTCTAAAAATGTATTTAAAAATGCGTTTGGAAATACATTTTGAAATGCATTTTTAGAAATGTATTTCTAAAAATGCATTTACAAATGTATTTCAAAATATATTCAAAACATATTTTGAAATGCATTTCAGTGTCTCAATCTTAATGCATTTTGAAATACATTTCTTTTCCATGTGGGTTCACATCCATAAACCACAATGTGATAAGTTTTCCAGATCAACATTATACATATAACGGGTTAAACAACTTTGAAAAACTAAATCCAGGCCTTGGTTCGTCATATTTCAAATAGGATAATGATACCTTGCCAAACTGTGAATATATCTAAAAAAACAACATGTATAAGTAAAACAATAACGCAACAATTCCTGGAAGTGCCTGGAACATTACGTTTGTATAGTGGCAACAATGTAAATTTAGTCCAAATTTTTTTAAAAAATATCTGGCAGACAGACGTTATAATAGGACCGCAGCCACCGTAATTAAGCTCAAATGAAGCCCACCCTAGTTTCGCGCTTTCAGGGGGCCAATTTCGCTAGAAATCCACGCCATTCTCCTGGCTAATTGCACAAAATTACAGGCCTGCTCACGGATTTAATATCGAATTACTGTTTTCAGATTGAAGAGAAATTGCCAAAAGGTGAACCGAGACAGCTCGTTATTAATAGATGGATGAAACGTGTTTGCAAATGGATGCAAAATCAGGAAGTGGATTCAGGGCGTCGCACGACACTCCTCATTATGCATTTGGGGTCAAAGGTCCTTCGAGACAATTGGGAGGGTCCAGGGAGAGCAAATACTTCTTCTAGCTAGGATTGGTGCTTTTAAGAAATCCGGCGATTCTACCAAGATTTTCTTTCATTGAAGGATCTTAGCCATTATGAACACTTAAGATCAGACTTGGTGAATCTATCACCATGACACCCCCATACCCTGGTGAAAAAACAATAGAAACCAATAAAAATTTCTATTGGTTAATATTGTTATTTGAACCCTTTATTGATTTTAATTGTTTTTAATGGTTCCTGTATTGGCTTCTACTGACTTCTATATGGTTTAGCTGAATTAACTGAACAATAGAAAACCATAGAAAACAATTAAAACCAATAAAACCAATAGAAATTTTCTATTGATTCCAATAGAAAACAACGTTCCAAATAACAATAGAAAACAATAG
>JAQGBW010005214.1:0-12385 GCA_034698625.1 Julus scanicus
ACACCATAAATATTCGTGTACCTGATATGTAACGCATAAATAGGAGGTACAATGCGTTACATGACTAAGAGTGTAATAACTGAACATGTTATTTCTTAAGAATGTAGCTCTTCAATAGGAACAATATATCAGAGAATAAATGAGAAACTTCATGGAATATTTAAAAAAACAAATCGTGACTCTGTTTTAAAATATACGAATTCCAAATGTAGGTAATTGTTAGCCTTAAACTATTTGCAATTAAGAACATTAGACAAACATCCACAGCATGCAGTGCTAATTACTTTTATTAGAAAGAGTTGCGTGGGCCAACTCTTTCTAACAATTAATCGCCATACATTTAACGGCACAAAAGTATCATTCCAAATATTGTATCCTGAAATAATAATTATTATTATATGTCGCCTGCTAATGAATCACTTTCATTCCCGGATTTGTCGTATAATTAACGACAATCTAGCTAGCCCTGAGAAATAAGGATTTCAGTTTTCTCTCAACTGTCTTCCCATCACCAGCACCCTTGAAACCAGATGGCAGTCAGTCCAGTAGTTGTGCTTGAGCTTCCGGAACGCAAAAATGTTGAAAACCCCGCTAACATCCATCCCTCCACTAAGGGTAAGGAACCCAAATCCACCAAATCTATCCTCTGCGCTCTGGCAATTTGCCTGGGGCCTTTAATAGCGGCTGCGACCATCGATTACCCATCGCCGGCCATCCCCAACCTGAACAGCGGTCCTAACCCATTCCACGTTGACGATGCCCAAGGCTCGTGGGTTGGGAGCCTGGGGGCTTTGGGGGCGTTAGTTGGAGGACTAGTCGGAGGACAGCTGATGGACGCAATCGGAAGAAAGCTGGCCCTGATGACCAGCGCTGTAATGGTGACCACCTTCTGGATTGTGATCGTGACTTCGACCAGCCTGCCAGGTCTGCTGGCAGGCCGAGTGTTGACTGGATTCGGCACGGGGGTGTATACTGTCACCTGTGCCATCTATGTTGGAGAAATAGCCCCAGCGTCCATCAGAGGGCTGTTGGGTTCTTGCTTCATGTTGGCCTCCAGTTTTGGTTCTGTGTACGTCTACGTTCTAGGCGCCTTTCTCTCGTGGGCTTGGCTGGCTGTCGCCATATCTGCCGCCAACCTGGTCTTCGTCGTCGCCTTGGCTGTCATCCCAGAGTCGCCAAGATGGCTGCTCTCAGTGGGTCGGAAGGATGATGCGGAATTTGCATTGAAGTGGCTGAGGGGCAAGGACTCGCTTGTTGATGATTTAAGGTACTTTTTGGTTTCATTATTAAGGCACATTCCTGGACCTGATGTATTCTCATGGGGTAATTAAGTCCAGTTGAAAGAGTTTGAATTAGTCACTGCTTTCATAAATAAATTAAATAAATAAAAAATAAATAAGCTAATGGCATCGCTTAGGAGCCATTCAAAAAAGACGTCCTCAAGGGGAAGGGGAGGGTCTGCTGGCATGTGGACACCGTGCGGACAGGGAAGGTGGGGAGGGAAGGCAGGGGGTAGCCATTATGGACGTCCACTAAATTTCAGGGGCGACGAGAGCCAGGGCCGGGCCCGGGGAAAGTGAGGAGGAGGGGGGGGGGAAAAAGGGGGTATATATGGTCCTCGTTTTTACCTTAAAAAAAATTGAATTTATCATAGAAAATTTGCGTTTTTGATGTAGAAAAATTGCATTTTTATCATAGAAAATTTGCGTTTTTGCCATAGAAAAATTACGTTTTTACCAAAGAAAATTTGCGTTTTTACCATGGAAAAATTACGCTTTTAACAAAGAAAAATTGCGTTTTTCATTTTTCATGACAATTTCAAAAGGTCATTTTCAGCATTTCATATTTTTTTCACACATTTTCTGGCGGCCCGGGCCCCTAAAAATTCCGGGCTCGGGGTATTTCTCCCCCCCCTCTCGTCAGGCCTGCCACTAATGATAATATTTATCAGATTTTTTGGATTTTCTGTTTCATTGAGTTTTAAAGGACAGTGAAAGGGAAAATGGACACCAGAAGAAATGTGTTCCAGGTCCAAATGTACTTGTATTTTTAAAAGCTAAGAAAAGTCGGGAATTAAGCTTAACTTTGTGTTAACCACCAATTATATGCTGGAATTTCCCTTCGAGGTCAGAAAATTTCCGTTAATCAGAAAAATCCGGAAAAATGTGGAATTGGCAGCGAGGTGGGCACTTGGAAATTATACAATTGGCCTCTGTGCGTTCTAACAAATTTTTGAGCACCCTACATTTTATTTCCCATAATGGACAAACCTCAAATCACCTCACGTGTTTTCAATAATCAATTTTTTAACTGACTGCCCTTGTGGTTTTACATTAGATTTCCATAAACACTACATTTATATCCAAACTAAATAAAAACTTTACAACTTTTAGAAAGGATAACCATGTTCTCCAAGAGCTGGACAAGCTCCAAGAAGCTCTTCAGAATTCTCTTGACAAGGCCCGGCTGCGAGAGTTCTTGCAGCCAAAGTTGTTCAAGCCCTTACTTGTCACCATCGGCCTAATGTTGTTCCATGAACTTTGTGGCAGTAAGGTGGTCAACATTTACACCGTGCGAATCTTTCAGATGGCCGATAGTACTTTGGACCCCAACATTCAGACCATTGTCGTCGGCTTCATGGCCATCGTCGGTAACTTGGTATGTATGTTCGTCTCCGATTATGCCGGACGTAAGGCGCTGCTGATAGTCTCTGGAATCATAATGACCCTGACCATGGGAGGCACGGGGGCATTTTTCTACATTCTGGAAGTGAACATGGAATACGCGACCAGTAACTTGACTTGGCTGCCCATGGTATGTCTGATGGTCTTCAATTTCGGTTACAGCATCGCTTTTGGTCCCATCCCCTTCCTCGTTATGTCAGAACTGTTCCCTGCCAGAGCCAAAGGAGTGGCCAGTGGTATTACTGTGGCATTCAACTGGCTGATGGCTTTCATCATGACAAAGTTCTTCGTTACTGTCAGCGATGCCATCCATCCCTATGGTGGATTCTGGCTATGTGCTGGTTTCTCTGCCTTGTCCTTGCCATTTGTTATCTTCTGCGTCCCAGAAACTAAAGGCAAGACGTTGGAAGAACTGCAGAGTATTTTTAAGTGAGTCAGGTGTTGTCATTATTAAACTTCATCACGTTTACTAGTCAATACTAGTCAATATATAATGCCTTGGAGTAACAAGTTTACCTTTTATTGACAAGAACTGACCATGGTGAAAAAATAATAGAAACCAATAGAGATTTCTATTGGTTTCTATTGTTATTTGGACACTTTATTGGTTTTAATTGTTTTCTATGGTTCATGTATTGACTTCTATGGTTTAGTTGAATTGACTGAACAATAGAAAACAATTAAGACCAATAAAACCAATAGAAATTTTCTATTGACACCAATAGAAAACAACGTTCCAAATAACAAAAGAAAGCAATAGAAATCTCTATTGTTTTTTTCACCAGGGAAGTGGATGTTTTGAATATATGTATGTATCCCTTGCAATTTTTGTTAATGCACAACTTACTGTATTTTAGATGTATTTTGAATTTCTAGCAATTCCGTGTTGTATATACCAAAGATGAGTAATGCTGCCTGCTCGCTACAGATCTGCTTTGGATTGCAATCATAGATTTTATAGTTGTATGATCTTATTTTCCATGAATTTTGGCTGTGATACGAGGGGGCGGTCAAAATGTGTTGCATAATCGTTTTTCTTACAATGTTTTCCACCCAAACATGTTGATCTTGTGGGCTGTGGCATGGGCAGAATGGGGACGACCACTTCTCTTTTTGTCAGTTACAGTTTCGTGTCCTTTCTTAAAGTTTAAACATCACCTCTGTACCATATACTTTGTGAAACACACTTTTCACCATAAAATTATAACATTTCACTATAAATTTCACTCGTTTCCATGCCTTTCAACACTGAAAAACTAATAAGACTTCGTTGTTCCTCTCGCGTGAACGCTTTCAAGTGAGGCGCCATTTTATTTTTAATAGTTTGTTCTAAATTCTGCATGAAGTGTGACCTTACACCAAATTTCCTGCTCTTTAAAATGGCTATTTCAGTTTTTTTGTACGTCATCTGGTTTTCGAATAATAAACGAATATGCAAGACTTTTTGACCGCCTCTCGTAGAAATTTGTTACCTTTACTATATGATCCAAGTTTATTAAAACTACCTCACAATTATTGTGAAATAAAACTTTATTTAACAAGATGATGTACACGATCTATTATTCGAGTTTACACTAAATTTTAAAACCCTAAAGTATGCAGTAATCCTAAAGTTCCAGAGTTATTAGTTTATCTTAGAACAACAGCAGAAATTGGCATATTTTCCTAACGTTTACCAAAAATAATAGCCACGTTCATTAATGAACTAATATCACGATAATATGCAATTAAAAACAATAATATTGTTCAATTACGAATAATTAGAAAATAGATAAATTCATTATGATATGCTTTGCCTTGGATGGCCTCATTATAATTTAAGTTGTGGAATACATCTATATACATCATTAAAATCCTGTATTTATATCATATTGTGATAATTAGTATTAAATATTTCTCAAATACCACAACTGGCTTAAAAGATATTGATTTGTAAATAAACAAATTTAATATGTGCATGTATATATTACTATTTTTTTAAACATACAGTACGCCATATTCTTTGATAGCACTTTCAGATTGACCTAAATTGCACAGAAACCTTTCATTATATTACATTATTGTGATTGGAAATGTCAGAGATCATTTTAATTAACATACAGAAGGTTGATCTCCTAATTTTATGACGTTGATTAATTACATAGCTACTGTAAAATTAGGAGTGATTATGAAATATTTTTGATGATTTAAAGCAGAAGCGATCAGTCAGTGTGTCTATTGAAACTCGATGATGTTTCTCATTCGATATTGTACAAATGTGGTTTTAGAATTTCAACATCGTTTCAAGGCCATTAATGCCCAAATTTTGGAATTAACAGAGTATGAAATATTATATCCTACGCTGTATACATTACATACCGTATGATAAGATGCACATGTTTATTATAGTGGTTATTTGATTTCATTGATAACCTAGATTCATTGAAAGTCTAAAAATCCTTTGGTGGAAAATTGTCCATCCAGGATTTACAAACTCTCCAATAGGATAATCATAATCAGTTACAACAAAATACACTGTGAGTCATAAAAAAGTGGTACCCAATAAAATAACCACAACTTTGTGAAAAATGATTCAATTGAAATGAAATTTGGCACTTTCATAGAACAATAGTGTAGGATCAAAAAATGAATTATAAAATGTGTTTAAAATGTTCTTACACAAGCCCGGAGTCTAACGTGTCATTCTTTGATTGACGAGTTGATTATATGCTGGTCGAGTTCAATCCAAGTTTTCTTAATTTGTAGTTTCAAGTCTTCGATATTATTAATCTCCGATTTGTAAACTTTTTCCTGGAGAACTCCCCAGATTTTGTAGTACAGTGGATTCAAGTCGGGACTGTTTGGTGGCCAGTGGTTGGGTTCGATGAACTGTGGCGTTTCCTGTTGCAGCAGTTCAACTGTTTCTCGAGCACGGAGAGCCTTGGTAAGTCTTGTTGAAAAATAAAAAAAAATCCGAGATTTGTCGCATGTCCATAGGAAGTGTTTTGTTCCTACACTATTGTTTTATGTAAGTTCCAAATTCCCTTTAAATCAAAGCATTTTTCACAAAGTTGTGACTTAAAAAATAAGTTCTACTTTTTTATGACTCACAGTGTAGTATACCTGTTTATTCAAGCAAATGTTTGATAACCCTCATGCCAAATGAAAAACTGTTGATTTAATATTAGTGACAATTTCAGATAATGTAAGGGACAAAAAGATTGTTTGAAAAAGTATATAATTTAAACTATCTGACATTAAATACATAATTTTCCCATCCATTGGTAGAACTAACCACTTGGGAATTTAAAAAATAACCACTTTCATTCACCTGGGCTAAAACTCTCAGCTAGTTTTCCTTGACACAATGAATTCATGTTCATTAAGTTTTTCGGAATCACTCACTAGTTCACTCGAATTTGAGAATTTAGGTCACTGATGAAAGATCTAGTTGGTTACTTCCGTAAGGTCTTGTCAACAATAAAGATAGTATGTGAACATGCCACGAGTTACAATGTATCATTTTGATCCTACTGTTCATGAATTTTTTTGCACTAAGATCACTAGGCGAGGGATGATGCTCCTAATGACATCATACTAACATCGGACTTGGGACAACTTCCTTGGCAATACAGTGAAAGACATTCTGTTAATTTGCAAGATTTTTCTTGAATTTAAGAGGATGCACGTCATGCACGGATTCAAAGTCAAGATATCGTTGATTTGTGTCTTACGATGCCAATTTGATGATAGTAATACGACGTTTAATTGCCATTTGGTTTTAAATTTGTCTTCTTGATTATCACATGGCGTTTCTAAGATGACTTATCTGATTATGCGATGACAGAACAGTTGTTTGTGTGGCTACTACTGGAACTTGATCCAAAAAGGAGCTTTTTCATTGGTCAGCACTAAACTGATATGTGTCATGCTGTCGTTGAAAAGTCAGTACCAGATAATATCAGCACTAATGTGGGGCCATTTTGAGGCTAGTTCGATGATAGATGTCTATCCTGACGTCTTTAACACTGTTTGGACTTTGACAGGCACTTCTGGCCTCGTATATACATTAGTGGGGAGCATGTCTCAACGATTTTGGATTGGATAGCTGACGGTTGCTCATTTCCAGAAGTCGGCTCTGATTGAGAAGTTCGATATTTTTAAGAGGTTCTTGGCCACGTATGCACCGTAGTTTTCTTTGGCCATCCAGCACCAATTCCAACCCAGTACTTCATCAGGACCAAAAGACATTTTGCAAGAAATTACTCAAAAGTCTTTGTGCATCTCAACAACTTAGTTTGTGCAAGAAAACTTTGTTGGCTGGACATTTTCTACACAAAAATTTCCTTCGAGAGACCTGTTGCGGAAACTACAAAACTTCTGAAAAATTTTCCGCCAAGAAACTTTCTCACAATGGAAAACGTGCCTCTTGAGACTCTCTCCGGATCCACCGAGATCCAAGACGTCGACAAGAAGAAGACATTCGAGGAGTTCCAAGATCTACCAAACGGAGACAAGAAGACATCCTCCAGCGAAGGCCCATTGCTGAAGCCCATCCTTGGCGTCATAGCCATCTGCCTCAGCTCTCTCATTTTTGGCGCCACCTGCTCTTATCCGTCGCCGGCCATGGCTGATCTGCAACGGGACCCAGACGCCTTCACCGTCAACGACGAGCAGGTATCCTGGGTGGGTAGCATCGTACCTCTAGGGGCACTTGCAGGTGGGCTCGTGGGTGGACCATTCATGGACCGCTTGGGACGACGACTAGGGCTGTTGATCGGCGCCATACCCTTCCTGATCGGGTGGGTGGTGGTGATAGCTGCCCCCAACTTCGCTGTCTTGTTAGTTGGCCGAGCTATCACCGGCGTCTGTGTCGGTGTCTACTCCGTCATTGGCCCGATTTACATTGGCGAGATCGCTCCAGCCTCCATCAGAGGTGTGCTCGGCTCTTGTCACCAGTTGGCCATCTGCTTTGGCGTCCTCTTCGCATATGGTTTCGGCGCCATCCTCTCCTGGCGCTGGTTGGGCATCGCTAGTGGGTTGGTCCTTGTTGCCATGATGGTCGCCGTCTTCTTCATCCCAGAATCACCGCGTTGGTTGATCGCCGCCGGACGCACGGACGACACCCGGAAGGCGCTGCGATGGCTTCGTGGTGCATCCATGGACGTCGAGCCAGAACTTCGCGAGTTGGAGGACGCCGTGAAGATGGCGGCAGACAAGGCATCTTGGCGGGAGTTCTTGCAGCCACAACTGCTCAAACCACTGCTCATCAGTCTTGGGCTCATGTGCTTCCAGCAGCTGTCCGGCATCAACGTGGTGCTCTTCTATACAGTGCAGATCTTCGAAGCTTCCAAGAGTGACCTCAATCCCTACATGCAGACCATCCTGATCGGCGTTATCGGGGTTGCTGGCACCCTCGTCTCCGTCTTCGTGTCTGACATCGCCGGCCGGCGAATCCTGCTCCTTGTCTCTGCCGCTGTCATGACCATCAGCATCGGCGCCCTAGGCGTATTTTTCCATCAGCTTGCCTTTGCCCAGGAGTTTGCCATGGCTTCCCTGTCCTGGTTGCCGGTTACCTCCATGGTCATTTATGTCTTCGGTTTCAACGTGGCTTTTGGTCCCATCCCCTGGGTCATGATGTCAGAGTTTTTTCCTCTGAGGGCAAAGAGCCTTGCCTGTGGACTTTCCACCGCCATCAACTGGACAATGGCCTTCCTGCTCACCAAATTCTTCGTCAATTTAACCCAAATTGTGCAATTGTACGGTGGCTACTGGATCTGTACCGGTTTCTGCGCTCTGGCAATCCCTTTTGTGATCTTCTGTGTGCCGGAGACAAAGGGCAAGACCCTGGAGCAGATCCAAGACGGATTCAAGTGAGTTTATGCTGGTTGGGATGGATGGACGACTGGAAGAACGAGTTGACTTCCAGAACTGGATATTTCTGAAATCTGCTTTGGGGTGATCCATAAATTATGTCACACTTTTTTGCCTCTTTTTAAACAACCCCCCACCCCTTTGTCAAAAATTTTACTACACCCCATCCATAATGATGTCACAACCCGTCGATTATTATCCCCCCCTTCCTTCCCAATTATTTTTTAATAATTCTATATTCTTTTATAATTGTATCGGGAAGAAAGTTTTAAGTCACTATAGGACCCAAATCTTTTTTTCCGACTGCTATTTAAAATTTCAAATGTTAAAAAAATTTAAAAAAATTTTAACGCATATTTTTTACCGTTTGAAATAAATTTTGATTGTGTGATGTCACATTACCGAAGCGACCCCCCACTCCTTGGTCACAATTGTCACAAAAAACAAACAACCCACCCACCCCTAGTTGTGTCATAATTTTTGAATGGCCCCTTTGAATGCTACTGAGCTGCTTGCCAAGAAAACTATCATTTCATCTTAAAAACCTGCAAAACTTTGCTTTTTTGTCAATGATATGTATGCTATTATAAAATATATCACTGCACAAAATCTTAGTTACTTGCCAAAGATCTGCTATTTTTACCATTGTTTGAAAAAAAAAAATATCTTATACAAGAAACAAGACGAAGTTTCATAATTAAATTTCTATTTTTATAATCTACTCGAAAAATATTAAATCATGAATTCAACAAAAAAATATTTCACAAGTTGACTATTTGAAATGGATACATAATCTTGTTTCGTGTACATAGAAAAAAATGAAATGTTATCTTGTTTTAAGATATTTAAGATCTGTAGTATTAATTAATGAGTTGGCTATCTACCAATAGATGATTACGATAGCTTTGTCAAAGAACCACCAAGGATAAACGGTATACTCTAAGATGCCAAATGTAAAAATGCAAGAGTTTTGTAGTAACAAAACTTCAACAAACTTGACATTGTACACAATGTTCCTGATTGTTAGATCTTGCAACATCAAAAACTTGACAATTTTAAAACTTAGACACAATTTTGTGTTTTGACAATTTTGATCAGCCAAGTTTAACTTTTGTGAGAAAAGTTTTTAGAGACTAAAATACACCAAAGCTTTACACAATTTTCTCAACAAGACGTCATAGCTGATCTTTGTATCATCACGTATGCGACATCTTGATTGCTTACATTATAAGTGCACGAATTTCCCAACTGAAATAATTATATATAATGGTGATGATTGAAATGCATTAATAAAAAAATGTAAATGAATTTAAAGATTGATATACAATACAATTAATCATGAAAGTTAATGAATAACTTGTGAAAAATTGTACTGTATATTTTTTAAGAAACGTAATGGTGGAGTGATGTTCAAGTCTGTCACTCTGGTCATTAAAACTTACATCCTGGTTTAGAAAAATGCGCAAGATTGTACACTTTCTTTTAGTAACAGTGTACAAAGTTACTCATCATGTATTTCATTGTATTGATCGTTATGATTACATATTGAAAAAAAATTCTGTTATAAAGAGCATCCATTTGATGTGATATCATGACCTTCGATTATACAGGTAATTAAAAAAATATTATCAAACTAATTAAAAATTTGTATTATGAGTGTGTCAAATCAAGCAAAAATGTATCATGATTCAGTAATGACAATATAATAAGTAAAATCATCATTAAGGCAGTTACACAACTTTGAACTTCTCGAAAATGATAACGATGGACAATTCGATTACAATCTAAATTTAGTATACAATAACTAAATAAGATATACTCAGATCCCAAAGCCTGTATTGAGCTCACTTTCAAAACTTGCATTGTTGTAAATGTACATCAGGAGTCAGTAAACCACGTCTAACCTATATGCTTTTATATTTGAAAACAATCCTACACATTAAACATTTAGAACCTCATTGTGTATAACATGAAATTAATTTCAAAAATTCACTTTGTATAACTATGAAGTGTGAGTTGACTTCAAGACCTAAAACCATCTGGCCGTTTTTTCAAAAACATTTCTTGGCCACTGAACAACATTAATATATCACCACAACATCCCATTTTTTTAGCTATAATTGGGGACTAGATGTTAAACAGGCTCAAAGTCTGGTAACCTCTGATCTTGCTTTCCCATGATTCAGAATGATTAGGATGTGTGCATAAAATTAAACTTGTGTCACGTGTAGGCTTATGGAGGTCATCTGGCTACATAAAATGACCAAACAATTCATAATTTAAAACTAACTGCAATTTGATTAGTTCCAATTTCCATGCAATCATTAGGAAAAAATGTTTTTGTTGCGGTACCCTGTATTTCATGAACCCAGATTAATTTGTTGATATCAAAATAGTAAAATATAAAACCAATAATTGATACACGATATCAACTTGGCAGAGGTTTATCCAAGTTGTGAGAATGAAAGTATATTTATGCAAAACAAAACAGGTAGCTACAAACAACACGAAAAGTTAACAACAAAAAAGATTTACAGAATATACATGTATAGTGTTACAATAATACATGATTTATGGAAAGTTATACATGTCTATGTATGGGCCATACATGGGCACATGTGGGTCATATTTAACCCTTAATGTATGGGCCATACTTGCCTTTTAAAGGGCAATACATGGAGATATATGTAAGATTATAGCCATACCTGGCATTTATGAACTTATAATGCCATATGTCCAGACATGCCTAATTTCTGGTCTAGCCCTATTTGGAATTAGCCATATATGCCCATACATGGCCCATAGTTGGGTTTTTCCACCAGCGTGTTGTTAAGGGGGGTTACAACCCTACCCCTTTTAATGGGTGAAATTTGCAAACACACTCACAGCCAAACAAACAAAGATTAAATAAAAATAAAAATTGTTTAAAATAGCTTGATAAATCAGCAGGGGCATTCGATTGTCGTTTTTCACTTTGAAATGGTAAATTTTTTAAAATTTATAAACAAGTTTGAAAAATGTTCGTTAATTTGCACACGCTGCCAGCAGGTGGCAGTATGAGATAGGCAAGTTGCGAGTGCAAAAATTCCAATAATAATTTAATTTCAAAAAAACAACTATTTTAAAGTGAAAAACGACAATCCAATGCCCTTGCTGATTTATCAAGCTATTATAAACAATTTTGATTTTAATTTAATCTTTTTTTGTTTTGCTGTGATTGTGTTTGATAATTTCGCCCATTGAACGGTATAGGGTTGTAATCCCCAACAGACCTACAGGCCTGTGCGCGACAAGGAGAAAGTGGAGGTCATCGTCGAGAAACAGTTGGAGGAGAGTGTGAAGCAAGAGATCGTTGAAGATAAGATCCTTGAAGAAATAAAGCAAGTGATTGTGCAAGACATCGTCGAAGATAAGATTTAGGAATAGGTTAAGCAAGAAATCGTGCAAGACATCGTCGAAGAAAATCTAGAGGAGGTTGTGCAAGACATTGTTGAGGAAAAGCTGGAGAAGAGAGTCGAGGAAAAGCTTGCAGAGAAAATTGAGGAAACTCTTGAAGATATCGTCAAGCTGGAGGTGGCAGAGAAAATCGCCGAAGTCGTCATGGCAGAACCACTCAGCAAGAAGACCAGAAGCCCCAGCCTCTCCTCGTCCGGCAGCGCCAGGCCAGTGCCAAGCCACGTCAAAGGGTACCCACCTCCTTACTCTGAGAAGGACCCCGAGGCCACTGTGGCACAGGTGGTGGTGGAGGAGGTTCTTGAGAAGGCAGAGGAAGGCACCAAGTTGAAGTCTGTGCTCTGTGCCCTCATCATCTGCATGGGTTCCTTCTCATTCGGCACCGTCATTGGCTA
>JAQGBW010005215.1:0-12383 GCA_034698625.1 Julus scanicus
CTGGATGTTCTATTTCGGCCCTTTTTGAACGGGATTAAAAATCCGATTTCCTGTGGTAAAAATGCAAGTTTTCTTCACTAAAAATACAAATTTTCTGCTGCAAAATTACATTTTTCGGGAATAAAAATCAGATTTTCCTGCAGTAAAAAACTGATTTTTCTGTGGTAAAAATGCCAAATTACATTTTTCGGGATTAAAAATCAGATTATTTTTCTTGAAAAAGTTTTCTGCAGTTTGAGCTGGTCAGGGAAAAAATTTTTAAAACCTGGAAAAGTTAGGGAAGTTGAATATTTTATTTGTGGGGGAACCCTGTATAATCAAAGTTTTCATTAAACTGGTTCTCAAGAATGAGAAGCCTAACTATCTGATCGGATTTCTTTTCAGGGATGGAAATAAGATCAGAGTACCTGAATCGGGCAAGGATGAATACAATTGCCGGCTGGCAGGTGTTCTACCCAATTCCTTTTGTCCTTTACCATCCTGACATAGTGCACAAGGAAAAGGCTTATCCACGTCTAACTGAGATTAACAAAAATTATGGCCACTTCGATGCGCACAATTTTGATTACTTCAGCTTTTATAACTCCGATTATCAAGCAGGTAAAATCCAGTCTTGTTCATCTCTGAGCTACTGATAGACATTGACTCGGGACTAATACATCTTCCTTTTTTTAAACAGGGAGAAAAAAGATTGAAAAGAAAATTCCAATTGCAAGGAGCGAACGAGATATCAAAAGTAGTAAACATCATGCCAAGAATGGACATGATGTTTACCAGATGTTTTTGGACATGAAGTCCGTGCACTTGATGCGTGCCGCTGATCCCTCGCTGAGAGTGCGTTACGAGAGCAAGGCATGCGAACCTCTCTTGAATGCAGGCAGCTACGAACATTGCCTGGCCAGCTGGTCGGAAGGGCTAGCCTCCCGTTCGCAACTGGCATCCTTGCTGTTTCAATACAAAAGCCTCCAACAGAATGGACTCGTTAATGTGTGACATGGATTAATTGATCAAGGTCAATTAACTGACTGTTCATGTGCCAAAATAACACTTTTGTGGCAGTAGCGCAGTATTAAGTAGTAGCTTATAATAATGCAAAGGTAGGCTAGACATATCTTTTAGATCTGCGTTGATCTGACATGCTGGTTGATAAAAACTAGACCGGGGTGGTCCAACATGCTGCTGACTGTCCTGTGATAATTTGGTTGGGTAAACTGTAATGGCTAACTTATACGTTTCTCGGAACTGTGCCCAGCCTGTCTATAGTCCAATCTGTCATGCGAATTTATGCCATACGCAAATATAGTTTAACTGGTTGGTCCTGTAGACAGTTTTTAGGGTCAACGCGAAACTGGTTGGGCCCTCTTTAGCCTTAGTTGTTTTTGGGCCCTTAAGCCTCAACCAACAACAACAACCAACGTGCTGCTGAAAGTTTTTTTTTTGGCTATATTTAACTATTTACATTAAATTTTATTCTTGCAGAAAATGTAAGCATTTGCTTATGGAAAATCTTTGAATAATTAGCATATGCAGTCTACGGGTTCTGTTGAAGTACTTTTGCTGCCCTTTTGGTATGAAAACTTGGACCACCCTGCTATAGACATTTACCAATAGTTACAGCATGATAGTGCAATAAATGGTAGTAGCCATTATCAGACTGCTAGCATATAATGCTTTAAAGCTTTAAAAAATGTGATAAAATGAAAACTGCCATTTGAGGGACCATAAACATAGCAATTTAGCATCACGCTTTTATAATGCCTTTACATTTATAGAACCTAAATCTATTTTTCTGATACTATATTGCGGTTCTACAGGCATCTCTGGCAATGGTACTTTCAAAGTCATGCTGTTTGGTTATCTTGTCTACTAGGGCACCATGACAGTGTGGTCTGTTTGAATGTGTAGCATAATCCAAATACTCGTTTTAAGTTCCATCACATTCATGAGATGTATGTGGCATCAACAATCTCATTATTGAATTTTTATACCGGTAATAAATGCCCTTATAATATAGATATTCGGTATCATTTTTTCCCCAATGTGCTTAAGATAAAAAGAATATTGCATGCGGGTAAAAACCTTGAATATTTGTTACTAAAATTATCAAGGGGTCTACCAGGAAATTTACCTATTGAGTATAATATGGTATATTTACACCAAGCCCTATTTTCTCTGTTAAGATGTACGTTTTTCTAGAATGGATCTTCAAACTATGGTACATGGGCTACATCCAGACCATTGGGCATTTCATGTGACCTGCTATTTCCATGTTATCATGACATGAAATGAATATTTCTGTATTAATGTAAGGCAAATATTCAGTGATTCTAAAGTTAACTCCGGATGTAAAGGTAAATGCAGTAATTTTTTTTTTAAATCTTTACGGGAATATGCTTGTTTTTGTAGCTTATGTTGCTTATGTTGGTAGCCAACAATAAGTAACAAAAGGGTTAACTTTAGGATGAATAAAAGCCTGGGTCTTTCAACAGAATTCATTCAGTCGGTGGAGAGACAAAACTACGCACATCACAGTATCCAGTGTCAGACTACTTGAAAGGCGGCAAATTGCTGTCTTTTTAGGAAATCTGATGAGGAATTGAGATGCTACATTTATGATAGGAGATTAAAATGCTTGGAATGATAATGTTTTTAATATTTTAATACAGTAGAACCCTGTTTAGAAGTTGTTCAAGGCACCAGAGATTTTAAAACTTTTTTCAAGTGGGGAGAACTTATTAAATGGGAAAGTTTGGTAAATGTTATATATTTATCTGAATATGTTTATCCCAGTAAGGACCAACTTAAGGTATTCCTAACATAACAAGGAATTGGGATGCTTGCTTGTGTACTAACAAAAAAATTAACATGAAATAACCAGACTTCTTAAAAAGGGCATGAAGGGCTTAGTCCTGTAGAGCCTGGCAACATATTTGTATATCTTTTAAAACTACTAAGCGCATTTGAATTTTGGGACTCTGCCCACCTAGCAATAGTGATTTGTTTTTGGATTTGTTTATATGGTTTGATAATTTATTAAAGATCTAAAGAGGAGTACGGTAGTGGCAGACTTTTAGAGAAACTATAACAGCATTTTCTTGGAAACAACTGTGATAACCGTGATCATGGAAGACGACCCAATAATGATACTCAGTTCTACCGAATGAAAGGCCAATGCTCAACCAAACTTTTTCAAATTATACGTTGTGCTTTTGTCCGTCAACTTTTTCATCCTTACTCCTTTGACCGTATAGTTAAGGGTATATAGAATTGCTTGACAACTTCCACTCTTGTCAAAGGTTGGGTAAGCATACACTTTCAAATCACAGTTAATCCTTACAGAGATAGTTTCAAATCTCATATGAGGAAAAGTTAAGTTTAATTCTACGGGGTAATTCCAGTACCACAAAAATTCTACTTTTTAAGCGGGTTCTACTGTTGCATTAAAACCGTGATCATTGAATTGAGAGAGAAAAAAACCAAGCAAATTATTTTTGAATTTCTTCCCACAAAGTATGAGACAATAAATTACAAATAAACATTTGTAGAAACTTTTAGTTTTCAGTCAATGCAGCGCTTTCCAAATACCATGTGCAATTAAAATACCATAAAAATTCAGAAATATCTGCATTTTATTTCAATAATGCAATACAATCAATCAACCCCCAAGTTAAGAATAAAAGCTTAATAATATGGAAATAAAATAAAATCTTAAAACGTTGTCGTTGCAGGTTATACTCAGCCGTCACTCTCGGATTCACTCAAATGCAAGTCTTCACCTGTAAATGGAAATCAATATTAGTCGCTGGAAATGTGAAATTCAGGAAGGCAGCATCAAATGCTTGGGCCTCACGTACTCAGCTGGCTCAGTTGACTGAAGCGTGGCATGCTCGGTGGAAAGTTACTGGAAGAATACTGGCTGTTGGGTGTTGTATTGTCCACGCTGCCTGAAAACGAAACAAAAGAAACTACATTTATGGCATATTCTGTAGTTTCTCTTAGTGACAAACAAGGTTACAAAAACAAATTAAAATGTAAGAAAACTTGCTTGTTATTGCAGAAAAAAGTATTTGTAGAAAGTGGTAATATGGAAATTTAAAAATTCTTACTGGACGGTTTTCTAATTGGTTCTTTCTGTTCAGATTCCGAATCGCTGGACTCCGAACTGCTCGAACTGGAAGCTGCGCTCGAGCTTGAGTCGTTGGAGCTATCGGATAGAATGCCTACTTCGGACGCTTCGTCCATGACTTCGGCGGTAGAGGGCACAAAATCCCCCGATAGCAACGGCATGCTACTGACGAAAGACACCGGCTTGGCGGCCCCTGCTGGAGGAACGAGACTGGGCATGGAAGGACTCCGCTGATTGGCTGGACTCTTTTGGGATAAACTGTTCGGGCTTCTCTGATATGGCGAGGTCTGGTACGGCGAGGTCCGTTGCACCGGTGAGTTGGGAGGCCTCAGGCTGTTAGTCGGAGAATGTTTTTGAGGCGGAGAGGCTTTTCTGGAACTGCTGGATTGTTCTACCGGAGTCATCGGTCGAGGCTTCAATTTGGCACCGGCTTCGGCTCTGACAAATTTAAGAACGGTGAGTAACATAAAACTTTACCATCTAGTAGCTTCACATCTTTCTTCTCTATTACCTGGTCTTTTTTAGCTGAACATTGCTGCTCAGCCTCTCTAAAACAATATCACCGGTGGCGTGGTCGATTATAAGCACACATTCTTTCGTATACGGTTTGCGGGGACCCTTAAAAATGGTGTGCGACGTGCCCGAACCTTCCACGTGGGGCACCTGCACCGTTGTCTGGTTGGCTGGACCAATCTGGACTGTAGCCATTTTTTTGGTGTCCATCGATGCGGGCTTGAAATCATCTGTAAAATATACAAATAAAATGTAATTAGCTGATATGCCCCAGAATTCGAAAATCTTAACTTGTACTTACTTTAACTTGCACATAATGCATTTCTATAAACTTTTCAAAACCTGGTTTTAGTGATTTGGGTGTGAAGGAATCAACATACAGTTAATAATTAAACTTTACACAAACTTAAGATTAATAACATTTTTAGACTTTTGGGGTCCCATATGCAAACATCTGTAGGACAGTATTTGAACAATCAATGAGAGGATATTTAGGGAAGCACTAGTTCTCAAGATTTATGGAATTACCTTAAGGTAGTTTGTAAATTAGGTTACAGGTAATGACGTAACAATACCAAGAGGTAACAGTTGCGGATATGGGAAAAGAAAAAAAAATTAACTAATTTTGTGCATATATACTACTTACATCGAAAAGTGTGAAATGCCGTATGTCCATTTTTCGAAAAACTTTCCCCCAAACGGAGTTTTCTTGGTTCGGGTCCTAACCCAAGTTTTTCTGCCATTTGGCTGCCTGGATTTTTTTGATTCTTGTCAACGTATGTCAATTTTGTAATCTACTACAGTATGGTTTTAAACCATCGTTAGATTTTCAAACGAAGAAAACAACGTACTTCTTGAATGTTAAAAAACAAACTTTAAGGAAACAATAGTTACGTTGAAACAAAAACTGAACATAAAACTAAAACGCTGAAAATCAGCAATTTGCAACCATATCCAACACTAGTGGCACTAAATATCCTCTTCTGTGATACGTTGCTATTCATAACCCCCTTCCTTGATTAAACCCCCGCAGACAGTGCTGCTCCCTGGTTGAAATCGTTGTTTTCGCGAGACGATAGGGTTACCTAATCACAGCACGGTAACGTTTTTTCGCTTTGCTATATATATATATATATTAGTGGCTGTATTTCTTTTTAAATATAAGCTTAGACATTTTTTTAAAAATACCAGTTTTGGTGTACGAAAAGTATAATTTGATTATCTTTAACAATCTATTCCATTTGTGGGGCAGACAACTTGCAGACGAAATGGTGATATTGTGATGGCGATTTGTGATGTAACACCGAATGCGGTGATGTGAAGCATCTACAGGGTGCCCATTTGAAAATTTCAAGAAATCCTTCCGCGACCAATTATCACTTAATGTCTTTACAAATTGTGTGATAAAATTTCTAGAAAATTTAAAAATAAATTGAGTTTTTTTGCAAAGGATTTTTTTGATTAACAGAAATTTTCCCCAAAACAGGCTTGCAATTCAAGCAGAATTCAAACCAAAAATAATGAAAAATACCAAGGTTCAAGAAACTCGTGACAATCACAAAATACCTTTACTAGGAGTCAGTGATACTGTTTTTTTAGCTAGTATGGTTCCAACTTCTCATACCAAAAGGGTCGACGCAATTTAACTATTGTAAAAGGTTAATTTAAGTTTGATTTGATTATTTTGAGCTTATGTTCTGTATTTATGACCTTGGTAACCACATGGAACAGGCTTCATGAATGATAATTTTCAGACAAGAACACAAGTGTAAAAAAATAACTACAAAGAGGAAGTGCAGTTAGTTTAATTTGAAAAAGACCACACAAGTATAACAAATTAAATGTATGCCAAAAGGTCGTCATCTTGCTGAAAAATCATAAAAAACACCGAACATTTTTTGGGAAATAGGAAAACGAGGAGGAGCAGAACAGTTTTGAGCTTTGAAATAAAGCCCATCCACATTTTTTTTTAAATAGAATACTCATCACATATTAAAGAGACAGTTCCAGGATAGGTGATGCAAAGCGTAAAAAACTGCAAGTTCAATTTTTTGAAAACAAATGTTTACAATCTCACAGCTACATATTGGCTCCTTGATATCGGCTTCCATTGTCGACGAATTAATACATGGTTTCGGTATTTGACGACCGAGGCTTCTTGATTTTTTCCAAATTCTTAGTTATTGTGTCGTGCAATGTTGACTGTTAAGTAAAAGAAATGGGCTTTAGACTGTGAAATGATAATAACACGAGCATTCCACAATGCACGGGCACCAACAACTTACGTAATGATTTCTCAATTCACACAAAACGAGTCTTAAGCTCAGAAATTCTTTTTCATCCAACTCTTGAACGGTTCGTCTGTAATCGTCCTATATTAGAAAAATTTAAAATTAGCAAAGTCACAATGATAACGAGGTGAAAATTAAACAAGCAGTCAAAATACCTACCACATGGGGATATTTGGCCACTTTTGAAACTATCTTTCCTCTAGTCATAAAATAGCGTGAAATCTGATCGAAAAATGCAGCGGCATCGCTCTCCACATTTCTTATCTCGCCCAAAGTATCCTCTTGTATTGACACTCCAAAATTGTTGCCATCTTCAATTCTGGGAATTAAAAACTGAATCCACATCTTCAGCTGAAAAAAGTAATTAATTTTGCATCGATTAATGGTTCCAAGGATTCTTTCTTTGAATGAATATTTCAATTACTGCACTAAAATAGATCAACCCACCATATTGGTATCCTCCACTAACTGTCGAATATGTGGTTTAGCCAAGTCGGCCAATTCGACAATCACTTTGTTACTCGGGACCGTCCCTCGTGGCAAAACAAGAACTTTTGTCCCGGGAATGTCATTTTCAAGTGATTCGAATTTTCGCTTCTTGAGGGAGTGCTAGAATGAGATAGAAATGATAAGCACAGTCTACCAGCCAAATTTCAAACTTCTTTGATATGCAACACCTCCACGACAAGATCATGATGTCACTACAGATACATTTACTGTGATGTCGTTGGTGTCAATACATTAGTGCCATCAAGGGCAATTTACCAAAAAAAGTAATGACCCGAAACCTTTGTTGCCATTCTTACCGATTCGGTGTCGTGACAATTTGGAATGATTGGTTCGGGAACAGGGATGTTCAATTCGGTGTGCAGGCCAATGAGATCACTTTTGGAAAACTTGTCGCTCTGTTGGTAAAGTAACACAAATAATACACATGCAGAACCATTCCAGAATCCATGTGGATCCTAATTTACAAGGTAACGGATTGGATTGTTTACCCGAATTAGTTCATCCAATTCTAGAACCTTGTTAGGAAAAGTTTTCAGAACGAGTTCTTCTGCCTAAATAGTGAAAGGATTTCAAAAAACAAATTAACCATTTAAAAGGTTCTCATCCGTGGCAAATGCTTGGACAGGCCAGTGCAAGTTCTTCTAGTTAACCATTAATGATGGATATGGCTGCTTACGTCTTTCTTAATTTTCTCCTTGTAATCGTGTACCTATAACGAGAATTGGAGAAAATATGGCACACACAGTCTTTATAATTTGGATAGGCATTTTAAAGTCAACTTTCAGCACCAAAGCAAGATGGTTCGTACACGTGGACGATGTAGAAATACTCCCTGACGCAAACTTTTTTTTTTTTATTTTGGTTAATAGTTTATTTTTATCAAAATTTTATTGTGCAACATGGCGTAGGCCTATATTTCGTATAGCACTGACATTTAAGGAATGAATGGGTGCCTTGAACTGTCCAGTAAAAATAGGCGAGCAGAAATAAGTACGAAAACAACATTCAGGACTAAAGTTCAAAGGTATTTTTCCCAAATGAACACGAAAGTTATTTCACTTATTTCATCTTAACCTGACTCGATACAAAGGCCGAAAACGTGCACACACACACATAGGGAACTAAAAGTAGCGGGCTAGAGAAGAGGAAAATAAATAGAAAAAAGCGTAACAGAAATATGCCAACGAGCAGTACCTTTTTTAATACATCATTTGCCATGTTCCGATATAAATACTAAATATAATTAAAACAAACGAACTGCTATTGAAAGTAAAAAACACCGATAGATGTCCACTTCAGCGTGGAAAGTCACTAAACTGCAGTCAAGCCGAGAGAGTGCGTTTTCTTTAAATATACTTTGCTTGGCACGTGAAATCCATTGCGCAATAATGCATACCAATGTGAGGTATGTCACGAGATAAGCCGATGAGATTTTGTATGTTTAATGCATGCATCGGCTTAAGCTTCATCAGATTACGGCTTACAATTTCTCAAGCGATGCGCTTTGCCGAGTACGTTTTCCGAAAAAGCAACTATCTAACCCCCGGCTGAGAAACGTCATGATCGCCCCTTGATGGAGCTAAAATTAATGTTCGGGTAAGAGTAATATTCATATTTTTATTTTAATAAGTAATTACTTTAGGATATTGTTATCTTTACAGCGATATTGTAAGCTAAGTCTGAGAACGACACTATACATGATTTGATCTTGTCGATCATAGTCATTCTCGGAATTTTTCAAGTCGGCGCCATTGGGCATCCATCCTCTGATTGTGACAAGCCGCTAGCTTTTATTACATTTATTCCGTAGCTTCTAATTTTTGTTTCATCTCTCTATGCAACATTCGCCAGTTTTGCGGCATACTTAACTCTATGCAAAGTAGATTACTTGAAATAATTTTCTGAGTAATGCCTTTATAGCATGTTTTCAAACCAGCTGTTTTTGTATTGCCAGCAAGATAAGCTTCACTGCTGTGCTCAGGGCGTCGGCCTTCGGTACGTTTTCCTTGTTGAACATCTGATGGAATGAATCGTCTTAAAAAGGGCATTGAATTTGCAAATAATGCGTCATGCTTATACGTGAAACACATGTTCTTAAAGTGAAAACTAGCTTGGAAATTAAATTGCTCCTCATTATCACATATCTCTCTTGCTCTGAAAAGTGTCTAATTTTGTATTAATTATAGTGTTGAAATCTTGCAGGGTTGATTGCTGATAACTATCCATTCCTGTTTTCCAAGACGTAACTGCACTTGAAATTTCCAAACTACGGAGGATGTCTAAGCCACCGAACGAAAACCTAACCACATATAAATTGGTTGTTGTCGGAGATGGAGGCGTTGGCAAGTCTGCGCTGACCATCCAGTTTTTTCAAAAGTTGTTTGTTACCGATTATGACCCAACAATAGAGGATTCTTACATCCAACATACTGACATAGATGGTCAGTGGTGCGTTTTAGATGGTAAGCTCATCTTTCTAATCGACCGTGTCTGACTATCACTCTATGAAATTATTTGCCAAACCCCTTCACTACTTCTTTCATCATTTTATTATCCACAGTAATTTAGATGGGGTTTACGATAGTCCTAAGGCTAATTAAAGCCTCATGTTGTGTTTTTTTATTTATATTAAGGAAAGCTCTAATTTATTCCTTCTTGTTTTAGTTCTGGATACTGCTGGTCAAGAAGAGTTCAGTGCCATGCGTGAACAATACATGAGAAAAGGTGATGGATTCCTTCTGGTATATTCCGTGACGGATAAGCAAAGCTACGAAAATATTCACAACTTCCACACCCAGATCTTGCGGGTGAAAGACAGGGATTCATATCCCATGCTTTTAGTGGCCAACAAAGTGGATTTAGTCCACCTTCGCAAGGTGTCTGAAGAACAAGGAAAGGAGCTGGCCACTTTGCTCAAGGTAGACATATGATAGATGGTAGAATTCTTATTATGGATTGTCTATTACGTATAGTGCCACTCGGTATAATATACAAATTTTGGTCTATTTAGATTCCATATATTGAAACTAGTGCCAAGGATCCTCCTCTAAATGTTGATGCTGCCTTTCAAGAGGTTGTTCGGATCATAAGGTAATTGTCCCATCAATTCCATGCAGTCTTGTTTGATTTTAGAACACATTATTTAAACACGTTTAGAATCAGAATTTTTAAAAATATCAAGGAAAAAGATCTTATTAAATTTTTGAAGTAGTACTACGACTATTTTTCCGGTGTAAGGATGTAACTGTCAGCGCACGCGATGCAACAGATGTGAATAAGTAAGTTCCACCATTTGCAGATGATGGAAAAATTGTTTCCGAATGGTGTGTGGCATGCATTGATGATTCAAAAATGAAATCATTCCTATGCACTTTTATAGATATTTCACACGTTTTGCGAAATTTTATGATGACTGAAACTTAAAATCGAATATTTAAATGTACCTTGAGTAGTCCTACGGTAAAAATGCATTTGGCTGAAACTGAGTCTTGGTCGGTCCTTAGTTTAAACATGAAAAAATATTATTAATGTTAACCATTGATTTTATATATTATTACTATTTTAAGGAATCAACCACCAAGTGCTGACGAAAGAAAGCGGAGAAGCAGAAGAGGCAAGCTGGACTTGAAATGCACCGTCTTGTGAAGGACATCAGTACGACTTTCTCCCAGCTTTCTCTTCCGCTTGGTTGCTTTATTAAGGAATGAGTGTGCTCCGAACTGGATCTTCTCCATATTGCAATGCATGTGCACACGCACGTTCTAAATATCAATTGTGCATTTCACTGGTAAGATCTTTGCATCTAAGGCCATTGTTAAGCTATTTTAGAGGTTCCATCGAAAGCTTGCGGATGCGCTATGTCCGGCAGTAAACTTGACCGAAGCAGGACTAGTCACAACTAGGCTTAATCTAGCGACCATAACCCCACTTGCATTTTTTTAAAACATTTTTTTCATTAATTCCTTCCCACCCAAAAATACTTGTAATATTTTTTACTTTGTATATACATAATCACGACACACAAGCCAGAAATTTAAAATTCCCAAGAAATTATGGCTCACTTAATTGGTACGCTTTTTTTCATGCTCGTTTACAAGTGGCATTCTACGCCACTGTCGTTGCAGGTTCCTGCTAGATTTAGTGGCGATGCACGAATGAATTTTATAGGCCGAGTTTCAGTTTCGAGTTAAGCAAAGTGATCCCTTCTCGAGAAGTGTCTTTAAGACCTTCGTCCCATGGTTGAAGTTTAGAGGCACGCAGGGCTCTAGCAGCTTATTGATACTTGTGTTGCACTTGTAACCATTTAGGCACGAATTTTCACGTTTTTTACGAATTTTAAAGCATATTACATGTAGCACATCTAGTGTAATACTTGTGTGGGCAGTGATTTTGTAGCAGTCGTTGGCAATGTCATCTGACTCTTAATAATTTAAAGTTCAAAATTCGAGAATTTTAGTGACATTTTGAGCAAGAGCTCTCTATATCGCCCTAAAAAGAGTAAAATTGAGGGGAACAAATGTTTCAGACTATTTATGTCTGTATTTATTCCAAATATATTTGTAATTGTGATACTAATTGAATCAAATAACCTATAAAATTGAACTCCTGGTCTGCAGTGTGGTCGAAAAAATACAAGTTTTAACTTCAATGCTATCATAAGTAATTATTGCTCGTCAGCCGCTGTGGCGTGGAAGATTGAGCATCTACATTGTAAATAGAAAACATTATAAATGTTGATCTTTGATCAGATTACTATATTCAAAACGTGAATTTTCAGTAAACCTATACCTCATTATATGGCCTTTCGCTATAATGGCTTTATGTAATTATGGCACTTATTCAATTTATGGCCCACAATGTTTCGTTAGCCGACGCCGATGGTCGAGTGGGTTATGTGCTTGCCTCTCGATCCTAAGATGCTGGGTTCGCTCCCAGGTCGAGGT
>JAQGBW010005216.1:0-12380 GCA_034698625.1 Julus scanicus
CAAAGGAATTTACCACACATGTTTGGAAAAACATGCTGAAAACATTGTTTTAGTGTTTTTTGTGTATGTTTGATGTGCATGTTTATATTGCTTTTGGTGGATACGTAGCTTTAGCAAGACGAGATAAATAAACTAGGCAAAAAACATCTGTAAAACACTAGCCCACATGCAAGGACATGTAAAATACCCTAATAAGAAGGGTATATAACAAAAGGACATATTATGGGATAAAACATAAAACAGAAATATTAATTTGGAATTATTGCCAAAAAAAAGGGTCCTTTGACCCACAAAACCTACATAAATGCCCTAGGGGATTACAACAAAAGGGCATATCGTGGAAAAAGTAAATAGGTTTTAAGACAAAACTACAATAATGAGCATGGGGACAATTTTGTAAAAATATAAACTCCTGGCAGATGATATTTTAATTCTTGTACAATGTATTGATTTAAAAATTCAATCAAATCTTTAAATGTTCTGAAAATACATAATGTAGTTTGAAAAACTATGAGAATGTTTGATAAAAATTAAGATAACCGATAGTGGATATGTTTAAAATTTTAACATAATTCAAGAAATAATTTAAAAAAGGGTTATGGTTTATTTTAAATTTGGCGCCTATGTTAAGCCAATGTAACCATCGCACTCAGCTGTTATAATAACGAGTCCCATATGGCCAATATTGCGGTGTTTATTTTAATAAATAATGACCTGGTTATTTTAAATGCATGTCGGTTTTACAATAGATGAATTCTAAATAATTCAACTTAAGTTTAAATATGTATATTAATTTATTTTTTCGAAATATCGTTTGGGGAAATCGAATGTTTCTTTAGGGAATTTTGATCCCTGTAATCCTCCTTTTGTTAAATCAGAAACTACAAGATGGCGAGGTTAACGTTGGTTACGAATAATGATGCGAACGTTGGCGAATTACAAGACACCAGAGAATTTCCAGGAGTGGAATATTTATTATCGTTAAGAGGAAGCGATTCTGAAGAAGATGACGGTGAAAATGAGGACAGTGCCAGCGATTCATCGATGGACGACCGTCCTTATGTTATAACCCTCAACCCTCACAGAGCCCGCTATTCCAACCATCGTTTACGTCATCCTTGTGTGCCCGTGCATGGTGAATCGTTTTGCAATTGCCCTACCAAACGAATCGTTTGTAAATGTGGGGAAGAAGATACAGGTAATTATTCTCCCAATCTTCCGTGATGAGACATGAATCGCCAGTTCGGTCTCCTTATATTGCTGTTCAATGCCATTGTGTTGTTTACAGTCAAAAGGCGCCATTGTCCTCCCACTATCCTTTGCGTATTTGAAAACAAAATATGAATGTATGTGATGTGACATGTGGTATTTTTAATAATGACGACATAAACCATATTCTTAAAGATTGCCCAAATCTAGGCACATGCAAGCTGGTACATGTTTCTGAGAAGAGAAACCCTTGGGTGCAATATTGGCCTTGACTAGGAAGGGGGAAGTGGCCAATTTGTTGCCAGAAGTGAAGGCCAGACTGCTACTGTGGACACCTGTGCGGCATGGGTCGCACCAGGTATTTTACCTAAGGGCTGGGGTGTCAAAATGACTGGCGTAAGTGGAAAAGGCGTGGTTTGGTTAAGTTGTGATCCGCGGGGGCGGGGTTGACAAGAAAATTTCCGCACTGGGGTGGGGGAAAGCAGTTTTGGATGGACCCCAGTGCTGTCATAAAAAAATATTATTCAAAGTTAATAATGTACAGACCCTTAACCCATTGTATTATGGAGGACCATTTTACCCTAGTACATCATATAACTAGGCCAACAGAAGTTACAAGGTCCCCATGTCAGAGCCCATGTTTGATGACTAACTATTGTACAATTAACAAAGGTCCAGTTTTAAGTTGTGACCTTTCAAACATGGCTTTCATGTGGACAGTAAACAAAATTCAGTGTGTGATAGATTATATAAAATTTTAAAATGGGCCCACTTGGATGTTTGCCATTGGGCCATGTTCTTAAAAATCTGCCACTGGGTGGAAGAATAAAAAAAATTCCCTTAATGGGGGAAGGTGGAGACAAGACAATTTCCGCACCGAGTACCACCTCCCTTACCTTGGTACGCCACTGACTGTGGCACGACTTTGGTTCATCAAGGACCCTACACTACCAAATTCTGCACCCTATAAACGAGTTGGCGATGTGTGAAGCATGGCATGCTAGCGTGCGTTAATGTCGGTAGTCCTAAAGGTACGTTTCCGCGTGAGAGAAAGCCCTGGCGAGAACCTCTCGAGATGCTCTTGATAGCAGTTCTAGCCCACGGACATGCCTCTGAGAGTAGCACGTGCAAATGCGCGTGATTATCATCAAAGATTAAATTTGGAAGTTTTTGTTAAACTAAAAAGAGGACATAGATTTTTGAAGTGTTCATATATTAAGCATTGCTTTTATGGCATGTCTTGCTATAAATAATCATATAATTTCCACCATCAACGTTATCGTTCAGTTTTTACAGTTTATTCTTTCACTGAAAAATGTTGCTTTTCTCATTTCGTTTGTGTAGCATTTGACTGGAAATGGGATGCCCCTAGCAAGTCTGCCGGTGCCATCTTATTATGCGAAGATCGGGAAGTCAAATTCCACAGCAAGTACAGTTGTGGCACAGCCGCTGTACGGGGAAACCAACCGATGACAGCGTGTCAGCATTACTGGGAAGTAAAGATGACAACGCCAGTGTACGGAACTGACATGGTAAGTAAAGCAGGGAAAAGTGCCCTTTCTTGTCGTGTTTTGCACCTGTGCTAAACTCTCAACATTTTAGATGGTTGGCGTGGGCACCATTGCTACCAACTTGGATAAATTCCGTTACACATTTGGAAGCCTGCTGGGCGATGACAGCGACAGTTGGGGCTTTTCACATTCAGGGAACACATACCACAAAGGGGTCATCAGTAGATATGCCTCTCGGTTTGGCCAGGGGACTATAATTGGTGTACATTTGGATATGTGGAACGGGACTCTACAATTCTTCAAAAACAGACAAGCTTTAGGTATGGAGCAACCTTTATTTTTGAATTATTATATGTGCTTTCCCACACGAATAATATTTATTTTGGCTTCCAGGCATAGCGTTCAAGGGCCTCCAAGGAAAGACGCTGTTTCCGATGGTCTCCTCAACGGCAGCACGCAGCGGGATGAAGATCGTGAAATGCCGATCTTTCGACTCGTCACTTCAGTTTCTGTGCTGCGTCAAACTACGAGAAGCAATACCAGGCAATTTGTCCGTTCTGGATGCTGTCGCAGTGCCGCCAGGGCTGAAGGCATTTTTGCAAAACAATTTGGATTGGTTGTTGGGTGCTCGGACTGCCAAGGACACTGCCGACGATTGGGAACAACCCACCGGGGTGAAGCGCAAATATTCGCATTCTGACGACACCGAATATACCGAGAAAGACGTCATTCCAAGGTTGCGAACATAGCGGTAGCGTTTCCAGAAATGTCTAGCTGGAAGAAAAAAAATCAGTATCGGTAATCGCCAACGGTTCCTAAAGCTTTATTTTCCTTAGAAATACAAAAGGGCCAATTAAGTGTTCTGATTACGCGTTAAATATGCTCGCATCATTCTTTTCTGGAAGTGAGATCTAATGGAGACGTGCAACGAGCTTGTACCGGTACAATATTGCCGGTACTGATTGGAAATTCGTATGGGCTCGAATATCTGGTCGGTAGCTGGCTCGAATAAAGCCGGATTCACACTACTGCGTTTGTGTCCGTTTTGGCGCGTTGCGTGGCGCTGCATATGCGTTGACGCAAGAAAAACGCGCACAAACGCAACGCGACAGACACGCCACGCAACGCAGAAGCTAGAAAATTCGAGCTTTTCGTATGCGTTGTATGCGTTTTCCAAGATGGCGGCTTTCACCGACGCACGTTGCACTTGGAGTAGGCGCGTTTTGCACGCACCAGTGTGAATGCTTCACGCATCGCAGTGACGTCACGTTGTATTGCGCGACGTTTCCTTGCGTTAACGCAACGCGATGCCCGCAAACGCTATAGTGTGTAGTAGGTTTGAAATCGTAACAGCGAGATTGCGAAGTTATTTACTTTGAACCCAAATAAGCGTTATGGATTTAACGTAAAGTTTATACGTTTCTTTAACAGTAGTACTGTAACAGCACACCTGATATGATTTCCCCCGAGTACCCATTGACTGGGTACTGACATTGTGTATGAGGCAGAGTTTATGCAGGTGTAATTTAATAACCAATTGCTATGGTTGCATTAAGAGAAAGTGCAAAAATAATTAGCATTTTCCATTGTTCGATCAGTTGACAAAACTAAAAATTGCGGATGTTCTGTCTAGATCAACGGTATTCAAACTGGCTTTTGCGGAACGTTTACAGGGATTTGGTATCAGTTTTATAAAAATGTGAATCCTTTTTGGTGCAATTTATCTTCTAATAGACTTAACAGTACAAATTACAGTGGAACCTCACATAACGAGTATAATTCGTTCCGGAGACTTACTCGTTAAGCAAAACAATTTTTACCATATAATTTGATGTAAAATACAATAATGCGTTCCATGCCAAAAAAAATTCTCAAAAATTGAAATTTTCAAAAAAAAAAAATACTCAAAAAAACGTTGTGTAACATTCAAAGAAAAATACATATATTCATACATACATAATTCCTTTTTACTAGAAAGCTGTCTAAGAGATTTGTTTTTGCCGATGCTCAAAATTTGGTAAAAATGCGACGCCACATTATCATTAAATAAATTTGTAGCGGATTCCCCTATCCACGTCGCTCGTTAAGCGAGTCATTTTTTTTTTACAATTTATATTGCTCGTTAAGTGAGGTTCCACTGTACTTTATTAAGTTTTTTGGAATTCAAAAAGCACAAAAATATCCTTTTTAAATATTCAAATAACCACTAAGCGCATATGCATTGTGGGATAATTGGTATTAGTTTTTTGGATTTTTTGTATAATTTATAATTGAAGTGACGAGGGGAAGGTGCATGGTCGCGGGCGACTTTTAGAGGAACTATCATGGCATTTGTTTGGAAACAACTGTGGAAAATCGTGAAAACCACGGTCACGGCAGCCGACCCCAGAATCCCGGAAATAAAAGGTCGATAGCGCAATTGCTTAAACATTAAAGGTAATGAAAATCCACAAAATTAAATATAGACAGCTACAAAAATTTGAATTTTGGATAAAAGTTCCATTTCCTTGAAATGTATTAGTTAAAGTTTGAAGTCCGCTGGTCTAGATGCAATAATCTTCCACACACAAAAATCTGAATTAAGATGAGTTAATGTATTTCTACACCCAAATGACACTGATAGTCATGGTTTGGTTCTCGTCACTTAGGTCGTTTTGTATATATGTGATTTTACCCCTTGAGACCGAATTTCTGAGTAAACCAAAAAAGGTCCAACCTGGTTCAATTTTAGAGACTTGGCTTCTGGAAATGACGACATCCATCTTTTGATAATAACATTAGTCATCTAGTAAATTCTATTCACGTTTCTTTATTATCTAAGTAAAATTTGTTGTTCCGAAGTCTGAAAATCTGGGCCGAGATGCTAAAAGGCAAGAAATTAGAAAGAAATTTACTCCGACGTTATTTTAAGTTTCAATTCTTCGTGTTAACATCTTTCTGCCTGTATCATGCTCGTCCTGTCCGTCTTTAATTTTGTATCCCATTTTTGTGCACACTGAATTATACATGTCAGAAAAACACCAGAAAAACAAATTTAAGGATGCTCAATTGTGTCAATTGGAAATTTGTAGCAGATTTCAAAAATAACATCCAAAGGCGGTTTTTCGAGTCCCTTATCCATCATATTAATTGGTAGATTCTCAGTCTTGCTTACAAAGAGGTTTTAACAGATGATAATCGAACAGTCTGCGGTTTATATATAAATCCGCTTTTATTCGAGGATAACATATTTCAACGTAATTAACAAGTCGGTGCAGCGTGCGTGTGATTGTTATTTATTTAAAACTGCAAATTAAGCTGCTAGCGCTGGGGTTTCAAAAAAGCCTATCCGTGATTTTAGTTTTATTTTTTTTTTTTTTAAATTCGTTCTATGGGAAAGTTACTGAAATTACTGCTGGTATCAATGTAGAATATGAGAGGCATTCAAGTTTGACCTGGACTGGATTTTTTTTTTTTTTGCAAAAAAATCACAACTGATAAAAATGCAGTTTTCATTTTTCACATACTCTCCTTTCTTCAAAGTACATTTTCCCCAGTCGCCATCTTCAATTAAACCAGAATGCTTTGCACTTTTGGAACAAAAGGGGCAATATAATGGTAAACATGGACAGTAAACCTGTATTTTTATCAGTTGTAGTTTTTTTGTTGTATAGAACCCAGTCTAGATCAAACTTAAATGCTCCTCGTACTTTATTACAAAAAGAAGTTGAAAATATGTTAGCTTTTCTGTTCTTCAAATGTTACCGAACATTTTAATTGCATTTTACGGGGTTTTTTCACCTGATACTGCTAGTTTCAAAGAAAGATAACTAGAAATATTGCAGTCTTTAAACTATGTTAGTATAATGAAGATGCGACTACGTATTTTGATGGAGTTTGCAATGTTTTCAAATTTGGAATGGGCTTTTTGCTGAGTTTGTGACGGATAGCATCACGCAACTTTTATCCGCTGCAATCATCCTCTTGCCAATTATTGCGTCTCGTTTCAGACAACCTCCTAATGCACGTGATGTCGTCCGTGATTTTGCTCGGCATTAGGTCCATACCTTGTAAGTGACCTGGCTTTTAGGCGAATAAGCTTTCTTGTATCATATGCTGGGCTTTTGGTCAGTTTTACCAAATTTCTCATCAGTTTAATCGGCAGTTAAAAACATCTTTAACCCTAATCACTAACAATTGCATAACAAAATAGGTAGCCATGCTTTAGCGGTATAATGATTTAGATTTTAATGGTCCACAATAAAACCTCAGAAAAAGCCGATTAGCAGGCCACCATCTTGAATCGGCAGTTTATAAATCGATGATTGTAAGTTGAGAAAGGTCAGATTTTTTAATTTAAATTAACAGCCCGATATCTAGTGTATTTGTGATCCATATGTAAATAAAATGATTTCGTGGTATTTAATCGCTGTTTGCTTTTGATTTACAGTCAGCCTGGAAAATTAGGAAATGTGCTTGGATTTTACAGTCAGCCGGCTCAGCCTGGGGAATGTGCTTGGATTTTACAGTCAGCCTGGGAAATGTGCTTGAATCTATTTTTTCACCTTGAGAAAGTTAGGAGTTATGCTTGAAATTAGCCTTAAACACAAGTTTATGCTGAAATGCCATCTTTGCGCTGCGGGAAAGTTCCATATAAAAACAAAAAACTTTTTTTTAAATTATCTAGAAAAATGTCATTCTTCGATATATATTTTGGTATTGAGCCATTCAAGGGATACTTGAAATCCTTGAAATATTCTTGAATTTTTCAACAAACTTTTGAAACAATTTCATAATTTACCATTCTGCAGGCCGCCATATTAGCAGACAACTGAAGCATTCTATTTCGATTATCCGAATAAATCTTGTATTTTAATTACTAGATTTGTAACAAGTACATAAAATATCGTGCTATTTTATTGTTAAGAAACCGTAATTGAAAGTGATAAAAATGTTCTCATTTTTAGTATTTAATTTTTTTTTTTTTTTTTTTGAAAGTTTAGGCCAGGACATATGAGAATGTTTATTGTTTCGAGGTTTTTGGAAACGTGACGTCACTTGCAAACATGGCGCTCACCGGGGTGTTGCCGTTCGTTCGTGGAGTGGACTTTACACGAAATAACTTTCAAGTACGTTGAATTTCATGCTAGAATTTCTTACCCATGGTTTATTAAGGTGCCAACTGTCCTTTTCCAGTCGTATTTAGATTGCAGTAGGGCAGTGTAGTCATGAGGTGGCACAGAAAATGTCTGACGTATTTTGATGTGCACGCACCCTGTATTTACATTTTTTGAAAGTGATATCTGAGCCATATGGTTTAATTATTTTATTTAGGATTAATGTCAACGTTGACATTAGATCATAGTGGTTATTTTTCAGTGGTTAATATAAAAATTAGACAGAGATTTTGCGTATTTGACGTTATAGTATAGCTCCCTATCTTCATACTGCTATCGACACAGAAGCAGATTATACCATGTTGGGTTATATATTTGTGTGGTTGTAAATCGCCTTGCATGTACAGTATATTCAAATGCACTTACTGTATAGCCAACACCTCACATTTATTTTGCTCCAGTTCAACTCAGTACCCCATATAAAAAAGTTTCTGCAGAATTCTGCACATTCTGCAGAAATAAGTGTGCAGAAAATCATGTGGAATTCTGCAGAGATTTGAGACCTTTTTATGCCGAAAAAATTTTGCATAACATTTTCTGCAGAACATTTCATGCAGTAAGCATAATGCAGAACATTCTCTGCAGAAAGCATTGTGCAGAACATTTGATGCAGAAAATGTTATGCATAAATATTTCTGCCCTACAGGCAGAAAATAAGTGGCATATGGTAGGGGAATTCCTACCCAAATTCAGGCCTATGTCAGTAGCGACTTACCCCTGTGCCACAGTTGCTCAAATCGCATGAGCTTGAGACTGAGCTGCGTCTCCAGTCCCAGATGCATAACACTGCTGCACAGAAAAATTGCCAAAACGAGCTCAAGACAGCCAAATGTGAGACTCTGCAACTATTGTGGGGTGTCATCTCAAACTTTAGCTTAAGCTTGAGATGCAGCCTAGAAGAGCTAAAGTTTGAGGTTCAGTTTTGTTTTTACCAACTGTGGTACATCATGAATTTGTTATGAAATTTGTTGGATAGAGGTATTTCTGTCGTTACAAGATGCATGTCAATTATTATGTAAAAGTCGAACAGCACTAATATAAGTAGCCTACCCAATTCCAAGTTGCCGTTATATGTAAAACCAGTTAATCTGAATTTAAAAAAATGAATTAATAGTGTCAGTTATAGTTATTTCATACGTGATATGTTGTGATCTTAGGAAGACCTGTTTCCTAAAGCTGTTGGAGAAATGACAGGCCTGAGATGGCTGCGACTTAACAGGACAAATCTGGAATGGCTGCCAGAGGAATTTGGCAAGCTGCAAAAGTTGGTAAGTTTATGTATATTATATTTGCTTATCCAAACAAATTTTCCAAACGTTGATTGCAATTAAAAATAAATTTCCATATAACCAAGAATTGCATTTGTTTGCAGGAACATCTTTCCCTTGTTCGAAACAATTTGGTAACTGTACATGGGGAAATCACGCAAATGCCCTGCTTGCGAACACTCAACATTAGGCACAATAAATTGAAAGCGTCTGGAATTCCACCGGAATTGTTTAACGTCGAAGAGTTAACCACTCTGGTGAGTTTTGGGGAAATTTTGAAATTACTGCATGTCTGAATGAAAAACGTGGAATTATAATAAAAGTCTAAGTGCCTATTTTTAATTCATAATCTCTGGTGCTACCGTTAGGATTTGAGCCATAATTGCCTGAAGGAAGTCCCCGAACAGTTAGAGGAAGCCAGGGCCCTCTTAGTTTTAAATCTCGGGTATAATTGGTGAGTCACAAACCACTCCAGTTCGGGAGCCCCGCTACCACCATGTGCTAACTTTTCATGTTATTTTTATTGACAGCATCGAAACCATACCTAGTCAATTGTTTATTAATTTATTGGATTTAATCTACCTGGATTTGGGCAACAATAAATTGGGTGAGAATGACATGTTAATTCGCATATACACTGTGAGTCATAATAAAGTAGAACTGCACAACTTCGTTAAAAATGCTTCGATGTAAATGAAAGTTGACACTTACATAGATCAATTGTGTAGGAACAAAATCTTGTTCCGGACACTGCAACAAATCTCGGATTTTTTCATGTTTCAACAAGACGGTGCGTCCGTTCGCCGTGCTTACGAAACAGTTGAATTGCTGAAACGGGAAACGGCACAGTTTAGCGAACCCAACCACTGGCCACCAAAACGTCCGGACTTGAATCCAGTGGACTACAAAATTTAAGAAATTCTCCAGGAAAAGGTTAACAAATCGAAGATTAATAATATTGAAGACTTGAAACTACGAATTAAGAAAACTTGGCCGGATTGAAGTCGACCAGTGTATAATCGATCGCCAATCGTAGAGTGGCGTAATAGACTCCGGGCTTGTGTAAAGGCAACCAGAGAACAATTTTAGCATATGTAATAATTCATTTTTGTTCCTACACTATTGTTCTATTTAATTCCCAATGTCCATTTAAATCAATTTTTTACGAAGTTGTGATTGGGTTTTACTTTTTTATGACTCACAGTGAGGTAGCCATGATTAGATTACCAGTAACGTTACAATTTTTGCAATTTTTAGAGACCTTGCCGCCACAGATGAGGCGACTGTCTCAACTGCAGACACTGATTTTAAATAATAATCCCTTAGGACATATCCAGCTCAGGTAATATGTTAGCATAAATTCCTCTCTGTACATTTTTCAAATTATGCATATTTTGCGACACTTCTGCGATTATATCCATTGAGACGTTTGTTCTTTGATTTTTATCATAGGCAGCTTCCCAGTTTGACTTCTCTGCAGACTCTGCACATGAGCAACACTCAACGAACACTCGCCAACATGCCGTCCGCACTGGACGCACTAACCTGTTTACAAGGTAAGCCACATAGCGGTTTTTGCATGCCGGTGGTCGTGTTTTGACGTATTTGTCCAAACACCCTCACTTTTTTTGTTACAGACGTCGATCTTTCCCACAACGAACTCCCTCGGTTTCCAGATTTCCTCTTTTCGCTGCCAAGCCTGAAACGACTGAATCTCAACGACAACCTCATTACGGAAGTGTCATCGCAAATAGGTCAGTCTACTCATCTTTTTGTACTCAAAATCTGGCTACCTAAGAGAATCGCCTAGGGCGAAATGATCCAACACGCTCCCCTCGGCAACGTTACGAATATATATCAAAGCCTTAAAACTTATGTTGGCTCGTTGTCAACAAAATATATTTAATTTTTTCCGCTTTTTTCAGAAATGTGGAAACATTTAGAAGTGTTATATTTATGCCGAAACAAACTTACTAGTCTACCAGTAAGTATCTGATTATTTACTTTTTTAAGTTGATAGTTGGTCTAATTGGGGAACGGGAATTGAATTAAGAATTAGCGAAATGTAATTATGAGAAAAATTATTTTTGCCGTTTTTAACATCGCTTTATTTTCTCCGCATTTCACTCGTCATTTCCGGAAATTTAAAATTCTCCAGTTTATTAACTCAAATACGACTATCTTCGATTTGATGCATTTTTGTAAAAAGTATTTTTGGAATATCTGTAATTGTTTAAGCTTCGTATTTTATGGACTATAAGACGCACTTTTTTCTTCCAAAAATTGCCTCCAAAAATCAGGTGCGTCTTATATTACTTGTTTATTTAAAAAAATTGCTTACAAATCAAGGGGCATCTTATAGTCCGTAAAATACGGTATGTGACCAACATTTTTGAAAACTTTCTGTTTGCTAAATGACACCAAGAGTTATTGCTGCGTTACATCTTTCTCTGCAGGCCACTCTATGTAAACTAAGCAATCTACGTCGACTCTTCATCAACGAAAATCAGATAGATTTCGAAGGAATCCCATCAGGAATCGGCAAACTTCCACGGCTCGAGGTTTTCCAAGCTGCCAGAAACAGATTGGAAATGATTCCCGAAGGACTGTGCAGGTGAGACTGCCGTAAATGCCAAACTTGCCTGGCAGTGCAGATGCTCGCCGGTATTCTTAACTTTGTCTCTTGTTTCAACAGATGTTGCAGTTTGAAGAAATTGGTTCTGAACAATAATCGCCTGATTACCTTGCCCGATGCCATCCACTTGCTGACAGACTTGCTGGTAGGGAAGACGGATGACAGTTAGCAAAGACAATCTTAAAGCACCTATTAGAATATGGTTTGTCATCGTTTTCAGGTTCTGGATTTGAAAGATAACCCTGACCTGATCATGCCCCCGAAACCCTCCGAAATGATGAGACCAGGCAATGCAGAGTACTATAACATCGACTTTTCGCTTAACACCCAACTTAGGCTGGCCGGTGGCGCTCCTGTGGCTCCAGCTCAACCTGCAGGTAAAAAGACAAAATTTTAGTATTTTATTATTATTTAGTAAAATTTATTGAAAAAATCGTACCTTTTTGATGACATTTTTGGAGTTTTTTAGCGGAAATAATCGTACTGTTGGGACCATCAGATTCGACTTTTAAAAGGGGAAAATGTAAGGGGGTTTGGTACCCTATGTATTTCAATGGTAAAATTTGCACTTCTCCCAGTTTTCAAGCAAAAAAAGTTAAAA
>JAQGBW010005217.1:0-12378 GCA_034698625.1 Julus scanicus
ATACTCCATTTATCATATCGTACCCATACGATTGGAATGGGATGTTCATTGGAATGGAGTGTCTCCTTTGCTAATCCATTTCTAGCATTCAAAATTACCTCACTGCGCTAAAGTCACGTGAATAAACTCATTCTAACTCGAGACTGGAATAACCTAAACAGGATCATTTATAGGGATTATCCTTTTCGTAGGCGTCAAATGTACATCTTTAGTTCAGTGAACCCTTGAGTCTTCTACTGTACTAGAGTTACTGGAAACAAGGTTTACATAGACAGTGTGCATAATGAGAAATCCATTGTTTGCCGGAGGAATTGGAAAAGCAGGCCCTTAAGTGAAATCTAAGACAGAAATTTCTTCCCAACTCCTCTCATTAGGCAAGTTGGCACAAGTTCCGTGATGCAAGAACGCATTAGTCGTTCTGGAACCGAACACTGGCGGTTTTTTTTTCTGAAAAAACTCACCAACTGGTCTTAACCGAAAATGCTTCCTAGAATTAACCAAAGCAAAACATTCTACAAAGCAGTCAAGCTAAACGTGTTCCCATCATCAGCGTGTAGTATATAGGTTGTATTGCATGCTATCCTCCAATTCGCCTCGGGGGGAAATAATTTGGCAGACAACAGTGCAAATATATTGGGGCTGGGGTAGGAGGAGGGGGATTCTGACGACCTTGCTCGGCTCCATAAAACTCGTATATTTTAATGCTAATTTGCGAAAGGTGTAATGCGTGTGACACTTTTATTGCACGCACTAAGTGTTTCGGCCTCAGTGGCTCCCCGGGGATGTGTTCTCCACTTTCATTGTTTACCACACATGCGCCCTATGGCGCACTGATAGCGCATATTTATATGCAGACGACCATGCATAATGCATGCTAACCCGAAGCGTGGTAGACAGTGTACTACTTCCAACATGTGCATTTCCCGCCATTTCTCGGTTTTGTTCAATTTTCAAAAACAGCGGCCTCAACCACTGCTTTCCTTATAGCAATAATCAAAATTTAATTAATGGAGAATTAGTGTGGTGCGCATGCGTACCGCGACCCGAAACCGAAAGGGCACCCACACGGGAGCCATTAGCAGACAAACAAACAAACGGCAAAGGCAGATCGATGAATTACCACAACCGAGGCCACAAAATAGTAAAGAAGTGAAAACCGCAGCGCTTTTGCTTTTCCCCGGTGCTACACGCAAAACGACCCCTGGCGAGGGATGGCGTTCGTCGAATTTGTGGGGACTGGGGATCCAATAACCACTGGTTTGGGTAAGGTGACATATGAAAGAGGTTCATCCAGAAGAAAATTGTTGGAACCAAACCATGGCAGCCAAGGATGAATTATTGCACGCTCCATGGTAAGGGGATGCTGGAGTATCCAAGTCACAGCCTGTTTCCAGTTGCGTTCATATTTGCATCGATTCCGCTTGCTGGCTCAAGATAATTGAATTACAGAATGAAATTTGCGGCTTTAACTAAGATCCATTCGTCGAGGGTCGCGACGAAACTGAAGACGACAGCAGTACACGAATGCTGTTCGAGAAATATCATTGGACGTTGTAATCTTCATCTATTTGTATTGTCTGAGATAGAGGTTGTCCACCATTAACATTAAAGTCGCTGAAAAAGACTTTAAAATGGCTGAAAGTATCGATTTATAATTAACTATATCAATGCAATCTGCAGCCAACAGATAAATTGCAGTCATTATTATATAGATCTGCAACATCTCGAATTCTAAAATGCTAAAATGGAAACTGGGTAGCAGTTTCTTGCAGGTGGCATGGATAACAATCAGCTGTAATGAAGACAAATCATAGCTCTTTACAGTACATGTAAAACATCACGAAGATAATCTTGCAGCTAGATTCAATGAAGTGTTAACAGTCTTGTTGCAAAAGACAAAATTCATCAAGTTCGACTGTAGCTAACAAGAAATGAACTGAACTAATAGGATATCCACACTACTAACTCCACACAGGATTGCCAACTGTCAATTGCCTGACTTTTAGCAACATAATCACAAATTTTGGCTGACTAAGACAATAGATAGAATTGCCTGAGCTGAAAATGGAGCTTTTGTAACTTGTACATTACTTTTTGAACTGATAAACTACATTTAATACAAATGATCAAAATAAAACCAAACATTTATTGCATTTAAGTATTTTTACTTGAAAATGGTACATGGTATTTTCACTTTTGCAATGACATTTTTTCTTAATGTAGTTTCTGAACTTTGCCTTACTTGCCTGACTTAAGCTCAATTTGTTTAACTTTCCCTGGTGAAAAAAAAACAATAGAAACCAATAGAGATTTCTATTGATTTCTATTGTTATTTGGACACTTTATTGATTTTAATTGTTTTCTATGGTTCATGTATTGACTTCTATTGACTTCTATGGTTTAGCTGTATTGACTGAACAATAGAAAACAATTTGAAACCAATAAAACCAATAGAAAACAACGTTCCAAATAACAATAGAAATCTTTATTGTTTTTTCAATATAGGGTTTCCCTGACTATTTTTCATTTGCCTGACTTTGCAGGTCAGTGGCAACCCTGCCCACAATATAATCAGGCTGTGCAGAAAATTATATGGTAAAATTCAAGCCTATTTCAAGGCTCATCTGTTAAATTTTCAACAACAACAAAAAAAAATACAAACTTCGTTGAACTAAGTGAAGTTCCAAATATGTAAAACACCCGAACATGCTTACCTCTGAAAGTGGGCAAACCATGCTAGCTTGGAAGCAATGAGAGATTGCATGCATCAAGGTGAACACCACGCTTGTTTTATACTGATATAAACGCGTGTAATGTTTCAGGCTCAATAATTGAGTTGCGTGTTGCATTTCGACGCCAAACAGCTCTGTCGTCTAAATAATTTCCGCAATTATCCCACGCGTTCGTAAATCATATTATGCAAACACAACAAATTCGTAGTTGAATGTAAAAAATGGGATCATGTCTGGGTTTATGCAGCGCATCCATAACCTCAATTTGGGAGATAATAGAGGCAGATATGGGTTTTTCCTCGAACAAATTCTGTACTCTTTTCGTTGGAGTTAAATGTGCATTTGCATAGAACCTTAATATTACCCTAGACCTTTTAAGAGATTTCAAATTGATTTTTTCCGGAAATATGCAGCAATAAACTTAAACGCATTCCTCCTACAAAATTTGATTTAGTAAGTATCATTCGTCAGCTACCCAAAAACACATTGTCTCCCTGAGGTAAAAAAAACTGTTCTGCGTATGACCTGTGTGGACTAATTATTTTAATTTCAAAAATTTCACTCATAAATTGCAACAAATTTACATATACACAAACTGAGCACGTGGAGGATTTTTTTAAGGGAACAGAAATTGTTATCTGCATTGTCCCTTGGACCTTAGTCATCATGCACTGACAATCTGATCAAGATTTTTATCAAATTGTACGTGTGGATACATTCATAACCGCAGTGTTAATTCTATTTTAGTGCAATTTCCCCGAGTTCGCATAAATTATAATTAACTATTAGTTTCCTAACTTATGATTAATTAATGAGTTGGAAATATTTTGTTTGCATTGTAGACCTAAGCCTAATATTAATATATGTTCGAGTGTTGGGTATCATTAATTAATATTAAATGACTAGTCTTTCTCAGTTTATATTACCTGAAAACTATATATGTATTCGTGCTACACGTATACGTTGAGCACACACACACGCGTGATAAATTGTTATTTCACAAGCAGCAATGAAAGGTGAAAATCATCCATTCGCAAACAAAGCAATGGACGTTTATAGGAAAAGAAATAACTCGCTGCTGGACTCTTTATTTACATGAAAAATAATGGATCTACATTAAGATGGTGCTATACAAACTATTCATTTTACACACATGTGTGCTCTTTAAAAAGTCACAACATGCAAAGGCCCATAGACGCCAATTCCACTAAATTTTCCTCACGTATTACATTACTATATATGCTATCATATAAAAATGCAATAAAATTCTCCTTAAGAATTATTATAATAGCAAGCCTTGGCAAACACGAAATCGTATATGAAAATTGTATACGTGCTTCTGTATCTATATTTTAATGAAAATGCATTACGTATTCGCACGCTGAAATGCATTATATAGTATCTATATATTCACCAATGTATGGTAAGTCGGAGGTAAATTAGGGCAGTAAAAATGACGACGATCATTCTATATCTTTTTCAACTATGTATTTTCACGCACGTCATTTGCTACCATTTTCACATTTTCGGGGACGAGGACAATGAGGAGAATAAAAAAAGACGGCAAATTGGCTGGAATTATGGGTTGCACTCGCAAATGATACGAGATTATGCATGGAACATACTATAAGCTTATATGTGCAATAATACATTTGGGCGATATTAAATTTTAATGCATGGAATTAGCCTTGGCCAATTTTCGATGATATATTCGTGCCATCACGCTTCAGAACAACTGAAAACAAACAGTCATCACTTGTGGTGATAAAGACAAATTCTTAGTATCACATTTATTTAAATTCAACTTCAATCCGAACAATCAAACTTATTGGAGCATTACTACGTTCTATACTGATCTGAAAGTAACAATTGTATTTATTTTACAGTGTGATGAAAGTTACATTTGTACTTTACATCTTATATCAGTTAAGTAACGTCTGCAATGCAGTCCCAATTTGTAAACATGGATTATCGTAGAAATATATGTCAAACATATTCGGGGTACTCAAACGAACATTTCACTTGGGCAGTTGGACTATATGCATTTGGCCCACATACGGTGCGCATGCGTATTAGATTCAAGCAGTTCTGCAAAGATCCAAAAGTTGAGTATATTTTGTGACATGTGCGCAACTGCAGTTTGCACAGGCCTGCCAAGTTGGACTGCAAAAGCAACCTCCATTTTTCTTCAGCACTTTTGCAATCCCCATTGCACTAACTTCAGCAAATTAGAAGGGGTCATTTTAAAAAAGGGGTCAGCACATGTACTATGGCCCCAATTAACTGATAAACTGCAGACATGTGCGAAATTTTTGAGTTCTGTTTGAACATAACTATTAATAAAATAATCTCGACTGGGCCCGATGACATATTAGCGGATTATTTACAATGATATCGATGTTTAACTTCAACAGTTCTGGAGGATATTAATTAGGCTAAAATAAGCAGTAATTTCTAATCATTTTTAATTATGTGTCAGTATTTCATTGTCGTACATAGCACAGCTCAATGTTAAATGCTTATCACGCTCAACTGCATAGAAATCGTCTTCTAATTTCATCTATTAACGTGAATGTCTAAAGTTGCCAAATCTACAGAATAACTTTAATTGGCTTACGCTTTCAATTATTTTTTTTCCCTCAGAGCTAAGCTTTAAAAACAATAAAATCGTACAGCAGAAGTTCGGTTTTAATGTCGAATGCAGTCCACGTACTTCTCGTAGATTGCGTTTTAACGTTTAATACTTGCAGGCTATATATATATATGTGGGGTGAAGAAAGCTACGAAATGCCTAGTTGCATGATGGTGCGATATCAGTTAATTAAAATAGAGAAAAATGTTCTCCAGAATTGAATCTTTCTTTTCAAATCTGTTAATCGATAAAATTAACCGGTAAACGATGCTATCTCATAAAAGCTGGGGTGTCAGAGGTGCAGAAAGAATGAGAAGAATTGGCCTCATTATAAAGGCACTTTTTGTGGGATATTGATTTAAAAAAAAAAAGTGTTGAACACCGACAGCTTCAATTTAACCCGTTTATGATGCAGTCTAGAAAAAGTGAATGCATACACACTTTTAATATAATGATTTTTAGCACAAAGAATTGTGTCTGAAAACATGAGATCCTAGAAGGATTACAGTTGGCGTCTGGCAAAAATCGTTGGTGATGAATACCAGGAAGGAAATGCCTGTAAACGTTCAAGTTAATTCACAGTTTATAGGAAACGGATGAGAATGAAATGAACGTGGGTTTATCAAAATCTACAAACGCCCACATCGTGGTCCTTGCAGAAAGGAATGTGGGGCGTGCCTGGTTACCATGGTAACTAGAGCTACATCTTTCTCATTCTTGTCCAATTATTATTTGCATAGGAAGCGTCCCATCTGGGGACAAACAATGTGCAATTCGGTTACTTTCATATATGCTATACTTTCTATCTTCGCATACAGTATGCCCTGGCTAAATTACATTATCATGAACGCCATTCAAAATGTTGCTGTGGGGGAAAAACATCCTCGAAGGTCATTGCTGCTTTTCCAAACACACAGAGGTTAGCTTCCATTAAAGCTCAACTTTAAGCTAAATGCCGCAAGCCACTATGCTATTATTTTGCTTAGTATGCATTAGTAATATTTTTTTCCTTTTCAATATGTTTATACTAAGCTGAAATGTCATTCATATCGATTACAAATATTCGAATATGAAATATTTATCCTGCATATCACCAGCCAATTTTTCTCTTTACAGAAAATAAGATTTTAGTATAATTGTCTACAATACAATCGTTATTTCTTATGTTCATTGGACCTTATGCAGATTTCGGCATTAAAATAGGCAAGCCCATGCAGCTAGCATCACGTGACTCAAATCTATTATAAATATCACCCTTCTACGAGATCAAAGCTCGAGACAAGATTTGCTCTTTCAATCAATACAATGCAATTAGCTTTATTCCGGTTCAGCACCCCCTGGCAGCGTATGAGCCTTTAGCAATGGATTCCTTCAAAAAGGATTGTTGAACCAAACGTCAAGATCAGAATATAAGATCACAGCCCTGTTGAATATCTAATGATAAATGTTCACACAGCACCTAGAGGTTCTGAAGCGGAAAATTTAATGGTTAATTAAAATCCATATCATGCTGTTCAGATCATAAATCCGACATAAGACAATGTGAACTAATACTTTTGTAGGTACTGTAAGAACAGAAAAAGTTTAGTACTGAAGAATTTTGTGCGCATTTTTTAGGAAACAAAAAATGCTTTACTGGATATATAAATTGGCATTCATAAAAACAAGATAAATTCGATCATACGTCTACTTTTGAAAATTGTTGCGACTTCGAAATAGGCCAATCGAGTTTTTTGGTGTAAATACCTCGTATACATTCGGAAAATTCTACCACCAGTATTGGGCCTATAAAAATTTGCTCACTATGTCAGATATGAAGCAGCACATGTAATTCCCACAATGACGCAGGCGCATAAGAAGCATTTGGGCCAAGGGTGCAATAGTTTTAGGTGAGTGTAGCCTAGTATAACTTGAACCTCCAACTCCACTTAAATTTTATTATTATTTTTATGATTCCAATAATATTGACTCAAAAGAACACCAGCCATGAGAAAGACATAACGTGTGCGACGTATTCGACACATCGAGAAAGTGCCCATTAAACTATCGATACAACAGTAGTGAAAAAAAAAAAATACTTTGAAAATTGCTCACAAATTTTGCTTTTGTTGACCAACTTTATATATAAATATATTACGATGCGCGTAATGTTCAAAGGTTTTTTTTACATGGCTAACTTACAAACATGGTAAATTGTGATATTCTCTAAACTGTTTTCTTGTACACCGGGTATCACTATACCTCAACATACGCTTTTATCAACTGGAAGTAAATATGTAAATATGCTAGCCAGTGTGATGTTACAACCAACATTAGTTGAAAAAGCTGTACTGCAGTTATTTATGTATAGTTAGTTATATTCTATTTTATAAATTTGTAATGTCCAATCATGATGCTACTACTTCCATGTAGGATGTTTGTTGTGATTGAACCATGGAAAGACAGATTTAAGAAACGTGCATAAATACACAGTAGAAACTCGTTTATCCGGACTGATTGGGACCATGGGTAATTCGGATAAGCAAAAATCCGGATAATCGAGTTTGTACTGTTTAGGGCAATTCCTGAGCTGCCAGTCAGTGGTTAGCCAATGGACGTTATGAGGATCGAAACAAGCCAACAAAAATCAAAATAAATGTACACGAAAGGCCCCAAAAATGACTTCGAAAATGTACACGAAGGGCCTAAAAAAATGTAAATTTTTGAAGTCGTTTTCGGGGCCATTTGGCTATTTATGATCGCAAAAACGTCTACTTTCGAATTTTGCAAGAAAAAATTGCAATTTCATAAGTCGAATTTTCATAGATTTTTAATAACCTTACAGTTTTTTTCAAAAATAAGTGAAATTTCGACTTTTGAAATTGCAGTTTTTTCTTGCAGAATTGGAAAGTAGACGTTATATTACGATCATAAAAAAGCCAAAAAAAAAATCAAAAATGTACCCGATGGGCAACAAAAATGTCTTCAAAAATATACACTTTTGGACCCTTCGTATACATTTTTGAGAACATTTTCAGGGACCTTCGGTACATTTTTTTCAATTTTTTGAAGTCCGGATAATCGAGTTTCTACTGTACATCTAAAATACATATGCAATGAGTAATCGAAATGTCATAATTTTGTAATTAAAATGAATAAAACATAAGGTCGATGATACGATTACCATAGGAAGTACTTACTCTTAACCAAACTAATCAACATCAATCGCATCAAACTTATTGGATTACATCGCATAAAATAACTTAGGTCCATTTTTCAGATGATTTACAAATTTCCTGTACTTGGACATGTCAGAAGAACGTGTTAATTACTAAATTCCAAACATGAGACATTTTTTGGTGACCACAAGTGTAATGGTAGTCAAATTTTAGAACATATATTGTCCCTAAATCTAATTGGCCTTAAAGCATGCCATCTATATTTTAAAGAAACCTTCAGATCCGAATTTCCTCTCTACAAAGCATTAATTCGCATTTCATTGAAACGCGGATCTTTTAATAGTGTGCGCATTTAATTTGCGGTGGAATTTCCACAGAGGATGATTTTATTACCCCTGAGGTACGCTGCTAATTTGCATCCGTGAATTTCATATTAGCTAGCTAGCAGGCAAGCAAGGTACGAGCGATACTGCGTTTCACGACGAAAATCCAGTCTAGAATGAATGGCAGTCAGAAGCACTGGAAGTCATAAAAATTCCATAGGCACAATTCTAACTTATTCCCCACATGTAATGCCAATTGAAACAGTCGGGGGAGATAACTTCCATGCAATTAACAAACACGTACATCTGCAAAACTGTTGTGAACATAAACAAAACATCTACCCACGTAAAAAAACATCACTTAATATGTATATCAATTAAACCTCTATGTTGAACAAAAAACATTCTAAGATGTCAGTATATTTGTGGAGTGAAACATGGTGAAGAACATGGCAGTTTAAACAAACGAAATTGTTTGGTGAAATATACCTCAGCATACCTACAATTGTAAACTGCGACATACGATGGAATTAAACAGTAATTGTTCTGAAATTCTTACAACGTCCATTCAGACAATAATATGGTAATCTAACAATATAGAAGAGTATCAAATAGTCCAATGCAACAAACATAAAAATTCCTTTAAAATCACCATCATGTTATAGTTGTTATATCAAGTAAGACTATATATTTCTAGTAGCCCTGGTGAAAAAACAATAGAGATTTCTATAGTTATTTGGAACGTTGTTTTCTATTGTTATTTGGAACGTTGTTTTCTATTGTTATTTGGAACGTTGTTTTCTATTGGTTTTATTGGTTTCAATTGTTTTCTATGGTTTTCTATTGTTCAGTCAATACAGCTAAACCATAGAAGTCAATAGAAGCCAATAGAAGTCATTACAGGAACCATAGAAAACAATTAAAATCAATAAAGTGTCCAAATAACAATTAAAACCAATAGAAATATCTATTGGTTTCTATTGTTTTTTTTTTCACCAGGGAGAGGACCTGAGCTGGAGATATCTTTTTTTGGCAGAACAACTATGATTTTGCGCTTAGCAAGATCTTTACAAAATGTGTATCAAATTTTAATATAATTCAAATAAACAATGCTTCCATAATAGTATTTTGTAAAAAATAATCTTTTTGAAACAAGATTGAAAATATGTAATAAACGAAATCTTTACAAAAAGTCATGTACGTGCAAAACATGCATCAAGTAATGATGGAACATTCAAGATTTAAAATAAGCGGCTAGTTAATTTCATTATTTAGGCTACTGATCATTTCTACCACTATTAAAACAACTAGGTAACAAGGTTTTCTACCAGCTTTACCAACTAACCACTGGAGGACTCGATGATTTTGCGCAAGAACTTCAAAAAGAGCCGACATACTGTATCGCACAGACATGACCAAAAATTACAGCTAGAAAAGTTATCCATATTTTCAAAAATTCCGACGAATACCTCGGCGATTCTGCATCCGCTTATGTATGCATAACAATGCATGCGGATAGAAATCGTTTTCTCATTTCAAATGCCTACAAAAGGTCAAAACGTCATACATTTTTTGGAACCTCGTCACATGTGGCTTGCCTAAGCAGGTTGTAAGCTAGCTTCCCTGTGCGTTCTACGTATATACATAATTGTTCCCCAAATATAGAAATCCGTTCAGTTCCTGCATGGCTGACGATAGATAGCTCGTCATGGCAACTATCCACGGGCACATTGTTCCTTTATATCGCGAGATTACAGGGCGAGTAGAAAAGACCATATCGAGCTCACGACCGTATTGATTTTCAATATTTAGGAGCCAAAGGAAGTTCATCGACATTAAAGAGGAATTTCTTAGAGTCAATGGTCACCGACTAAAATTGCTTATATAGAAATAGGATTACACGATATTTTTTTGAAAGATTGTTGTGCTACAACGCCTTAATTACTAAGGCACATACAAAGTACGCTTCTCGAAATTTCAGAAACCTCACCAATTATGATTCCATCGTCTAACAAAATATTGTTCGATCTCTGCACCACGTGTGTACCCGGGTGGATAAATTATATAGGGTCATATATGGCGTTTAATGTCCAAGTATGGAATAAATCATTTTACAGAAATTATTACTCAAAAGTACATGCACAGTAACAATATGTGTATATTAAGTATACATGTACGAGTACAACAGAAGGTGCGTATGCAAAAAAAGAAACATTAATACACATGAAACATAGTACACATGCTACCTTCGTGTGTCCAGAAGTGTTTGCGAAACATGGGTCGAAAAACCGCCATTTTCTGACACATTTCGTGTGTCCTGGCGAAAAAAACATCCTTCTGAAACAATGTTTGTGTATGTTTCCTCTGGTGCATACCGACCTTTAGGCAGATATATTGGCATGCTGTAAATGCTTTTACATTTGCATATATGATAATTTATGGGCATATGTGCCCATATGTTTTTTTTCATATGTGTACCATAAATTGATATGGCAGAATATCAGAAACAGCCTGGAAATTAACAACTTTAAATGGTTGACGAACTGCATTCGTACACACATTGTATATAAACTAATACAGTAATTATTTAACTTAACAATTACAATTTCTAAGTTAATTTAAAGGTAGGTATTGCGTGATTAGCAATAATTCTTTTGTCAAGATGGGTATATAGAAGTGCATAATTAACCAGAATGGATATGACGTATCAAAATACATCTCCGTGTACTCGTATGCGAAAGAAACATTCTTCTGAAGCAATATCAAGAGTGATAAACTAGCGAATAAACAAGAATGAAACATGCGCCAGCATTGCTATCTATAATAGTGCACAACGAGTCTTTGAAAATGCGATGTTCCATTGATCGATATGTTAGCTATTATTAATGCAGGTGTCCAAAACTCATTTATCGAAAACATCGATGTTGCAACTAAGTCACGCTTAAGATGTGCCCTTCTAATCCAGCATACAGGCCCATCCCTTTGTAGCACATGAACTTGCATAAATAAATGCACTATACGATATCTCAGCTATTTCACATGTCCTGTTTGTCACGGGAATCGGCTGTATCTGCCATAAAATAGTCCGATGGGGACAATTTAGGAGACTGCACGCCAAGGCATTACGCATTTATATCAACAACTACAGTCGCTCTTCACACTACAACCCGAAGTAACATAGAAAAACACTCGAACGTTTCACGTTTCATGGCACAATGCCAAATGAATGGACACCTATCAATACAATTGCAGAAGGTGAAACTAAGTCCTCAAAATTTCTATGGAGGCAACCTGAAATTTTCAGGCATGTAGTCAGCAAGTTACATTCAGCATAAACTTTAGTATCACCCATGGAGAGGGGATTCATTAAACGGGAAAATTGTGTCAGACTTTGCCAAATAGCCAGGGAGCAAATGAACCTTATCACGAGTTGTGTACGTGTGAATTTAATGCTTCAAATAACTGAACGCATCATTAAATTTAGAACAGGAGATGCAAAGTGGCATTGTGACTGATTGCCTGCCTTGTACCCT
>JAQGBW010005218.1:0-12374 GCA_034698625.1 Julus scanicus
AATTCCTCTTCATAATGTTTGAAAACCCTTTTAGAGAGCGAAAAAAACACGTGTAACTCAATGACACGTTTTTGGCCCGTCCCCCCAGGAAACACCCTAAAACTACCACAGAGGGCGCTAAATTAATGTAGACCTCCTCTATTGGAAGGGAGGGTTTAATCTTACATGGAACTTTGTGAACAGCCTCTTTGGATGGATTTTTTCACCCCACGGGGAATTTAAATAACGCTAAATTGTACACATTCATCATAGTTATGATTTCTCATGGCGGTTTTCATTATTTTTATATATATATATTTTTCCAATCTCGTATTTATAGTTTTCCTTAATGAAACATCGTGCGGTTTTTCAATTGCTTTTTGTGTGTAGGGCACGTTGCCATGGCAACCACGATGCCGTTACTAGGGTAATGACAACCGTCATGGCGGCTTCAAGTTCAATGGTTTTGACATCCGAAATCCAGCTTTTAGAAGTAAGATGAGACCCATTCGCCTACGTAGGCAAAATGTTGCGTGGGCCCCTATATAACTTGTGCTGTTAGCAGGGTGGGAGCTGGGGCTCTTTTAAAGACATAAACAATGATGAGGGCTCGAGAAAAGAATAAAATGCAAATTCGCGACGACGCTTGCGCACTTGGAGTCTTGCTAAGATGAATGTCAGCAGCAGTTTGTTGGAATGAAAGAAACTGGAAATCCACTGGTGAAAAACTGCCTTTGAAAGGTTGATAAACCTGGCGAGGGCCGAGGGCTTTCAATTTCTGTAGAATCGAAAATGGGGAGGAGATAAAAAAAAGTAATCTTTCAGTTGTCTGGGCTATGGACCCTTACGGGGAACTTTTTTTTTTTTTGCATATGCTGGTGTTGAATTGGTAGGTGGCGCTCCTGCCAGGGATTTTTGCGTTTTGGAATCATTAGAATAACTTTAGATTTTAAAAGGTGTTTTAACTGTGGAAATGATCCTGGGATAAATTCCAAAATGGTTAAATTAAGTTTCTCTACGCGCTAGGATGGTAGTTTCAGTTGGAAATGTTGATTAAACGAAATCCTCGCGCATGCGCACGTTCGCATCTTCAAAAATCGACGCTTCCGGTTGTAGCTAACGCCGCTCACGTAAAATTACATAATATAGTATGTTCCACGTGAAGGTACCTAGCCAAAAGTCCCTTTCAGTTGAAGGTGACTATCCAATAGTCTCTCGCCTAAAGGTGACTATCCAATAGTCTCTCGCCTAAAGGTGCCTATCCAATAGTCTCTCCTCTAAAGGTACCTATCCAATAGTCTCTCGCCTAAAGGTACCTATCCAATAGTCTCTCACCTAAAGGTACCCATCCAGTAGTCTCACCTAAAGGTACCTATCCAATAGTCTCTCTCCTAAAGGTGCCTATCCAATAGTCTCTCTCCTAAAGGTACCTATCCAATAGTCTCTCGCCTAAAGGTACCTATCCAATAGTCTCTCACCTAAAGGTACCTATCCAGTAGTCTCTCACCTAAAGGTACCTATCCAGTAGTCTCTCACCTAAAGGTACCTATCCAATAGTCTCTCACCTAAAGGTACCTATCCAATAGTCTCTCGCCTAAAGGTACCTATCCAATAGTCTCTCGCCTAAAGGTACCTATCCAATAGTCTCTCACCTAAAGGTACCTATCCAATAGTCTCACCTAAAGGTACCTATCCAATAGTCTCTCACCTAAAGGTCTCTACCCAATAGTCTCTCTCCTAAAGGTACCTATCCAATAGTCTCTCTCCTAAAGGTACCTATCCAATAGTCTCTCACCTAAAGGTACCTATTCAATAGTGTCTCGCCTAAAGGTACCTGTAGTAGTCTCACACCTAAAGGTACCTATCCAATAGTCTCCTTTTAGCCGGAAACACTGTTGTCATTAAAATCAGTTTCTTGAGCATGCGCTCAATTCACATCCGCCGGAATCTGCGTTTCCGGCTGGATCTTACCAGCCTCTCGCCATCGCGACCTAGCAATATATACAAAAGATATATCTACATGTATTATTTGTTAAAATTTCAGTTTATTTTTGTATTTCTTAGGGTTAACGTATTTTCCTAGAAATTTACGATTCTTTAAGCAAACAGCGGTTATGTGGTGTTATTTATAAATTCTGAAAGCTTATTTGTTAAAATATCGACACCTACGTACATTTGGAGGATAACATTGCTTCAAATAAATATTTTACAGCAGCTCTTCAGGAGTTGTACACGTGAATTGCCTGAGGGAAAGTCTGTTACCCCACGCGCCTGGATGTTTACGTCTGTCTGATGTAGCCTGAGGAACCATCCCACCTATGCTGCATATTTATTGGCAGAGCAGGGCAAATTGAATTTTCGTTGCCAGACGCCAAATGGTGGCAAACACGAGACGAATGATTAAATTTCTTCAGCTACTGGGGAAAATGTTTAAAATGAAATAAAGGGAATGAAAATAAGTATTCCAGAGGAACCCTGAAGGTGACAGTCCGGGAATCGTATTTTGAGATTAAGTTATGGCGCTAAAGATGATGACCACATGGCTGTTGCAGTTTTCATTGATGAGGCAACCCAGGGCATGGTTTACTTCGTGTCAGCATGGGGCATGTCATCATCTGATGTACCTTTAACAGTTTTTAATCGATATATGCTCATCTCAATATCATTGTACCAATCAATATTAAGTTCACAAATATATAAACAGGAATGTTTGATTTGCGGTTGAGGACCGGTTCAGACGTCAGGTTTTTTGCCGTTGCCAGCTTAATTGGCTGAAAACAATCTCCCCCCCCCTTTCAAATAGACAACCATCTTGAGGGTAGCCATTGAGAGCGGAGACTTAATCTTAATGCAATGTTTGATAAAGGGTAGGGGAAACCGGGGCACAGTGGTACAACGTCTTTATAAAATCAGGTTTTATCAGCAACTCAATGATTTTGATAAGAAGGCTTCTGCAGCACTCTTTCATTTACCAAAATTTCTGCGATCTGACACAAGTACAGAAGAAAATATTTGCAGTTATTTTTTGTTCTTGAAAAGTAATTATTCAACTCGCAATTGGGTTTTTATTCTAGGTTTAATTATAAAACATTTGGAATGCTGCAATATACCATTGACAAGTGTATATACCCGGCTATAATTTCAAACTGAAGTTTGTTAATTAGCCATGTGGTCAGCTGTAAAGCCTTATTCAAATCAAATTGGTTATACGTATTACAGTGGACCACAACATTGTTGGGTACAGTGGGACATGTTCCAGCATACCACAATTAATATTTTTGAAAAATATTTATATATTTTCTCATTAATCATAACTTTAAATAAAATCCATTTTTAAATTTATGTTTTAAAGTAAAAATGGTTCACAATCACAGAAAAAACCACATTTGGACAAGTAAGCAGTGGAAAAATGAAAGCTGCTGTAATTATGTAAGCTTAATTTTAATGTTTTTTGTTATTTATACTTGGAATTTTAAATTGACGTGCTGAATTAAACACAATTAATCAATGTGGTGTTCTTTTTCCTTTAAAAATTGTCTTCGCGTAGACCACTGTACCCCATACCTTGGCTCACTGTGCCCCTGTATAGGGGCACAATGGGACAGTCCGCGCAACCAATTTTATTCTTTTATAGCAAAAAATCTAGTAGCTCTAAAACGATGACAAAATGTGTACAGATCCTGAAGGCGTGTATATTACTGTGTTATTCTTTGAAAATGCTGCAAGTGTAATATGTATCACAAACAAAAATGAATTCTAAAAAGTACCCACTGTGCCCCGGTCTCCCCTACTGATACCAAAAGTGACTTTTTTATGCATTTGCCGAGAGGTGGCGCTCGTGTTTCTGTGCGCTGTTAATCTGCAGATCAACATTAACAGAAGGTGAAAGGGAAATGCAGTGTAATGATTGTTGAAATCTGTTCTTCTGTATTCTTCTACCAATTACTAGCAAGTTTGGCAGTTGTGCGGTTGACTCCTAGCAACCAGTCATGCGTCACTGATGGTTGACTGATAACGTCCTTGTCTTTTGTTGCAGAATGGAAATTTTAAATCCTGGTGCCAATGTAGTTGTGTAGGCACGTGATGTTGATTGATTTGCTTTTGTTGGGACATTGTGTGCAGATTAAAATCTCTTTGATTTGGTAATTTCTGATAGTGGTCTCAAAACTAATTTTTCTGCAGTTTGTCCACATATGGTGCGCATGCGCATTAGATTTAAGCAGCTCTGCCAAGGTCCAATTATTTCAGCATAGTTTTATATAATTCTTAAGTTTTTACAAAGGGCATGTTTAAATTATCCCTGATGTTAAATCTACCCTCGTATACAGTATTAATATTTAGATATGTGTGCTATCTGGCAGCACTGCTTGCTCTAAGGCGTTGCCATAGTGACTGATATTGCTAGTAGCGCATATAGTGCACTAGTTAAATTACTTATTCACGCCATAAAAACGCCTCTGAACAATGCCTGGGTCTGAATGTGAATGTTTCTCCCAGTTTTCCATAAAGACCCATCAGTTTCCCTCACCCCCTCTTTTTTTTTTCGTCTTTTTTTCCCCCGTTTTTCACCCTATTTTTCTGTCCGCACATCGCTTATGGTCTTTTGGTTTTCATTGTCAATACGACGAATTTGTATTAAATTTGAAAGTGCGCATGCGCAGTCCATTCGTAATGGTTTTTCTTCTTCTATTATCTAGGCCTATTTTCACGTAATGTTCCGTGCAATATTTATATTGCCTTTTTGCACGCCACCATTATATCCCTTGTTCATTATTGGAAGGTGGTATAGACACCTTCCGCTAGGGGGCGTTGGCACGTGCTTTACCGTGTGCGTGCTTACCTGTCGTGTAAAATAACGATGAGAACTTGTTGCAATTAAGTGGAACGGTAAAGGTGATGGATATAAAAACAATGGCTTAACTGGGGCCGTCTGTTAATGGTGTTTTTGGCACTTTTTTTAATGTGATTCTGGAATTTCAGTTGTCACATTCCTGTCTTTTATTGCTTCTTCAGGTACTTTTCTACAAATTGTAAGCTTTGGCAAGTGCTTTTTTTAAGTTTTTCTGAAAGATCTTTACTAACTTGACCAAATTTACTGATGACAACATGTAGTGTGATGCTAATTTTTTTTTCAGTGGTCTATGCTGTAGATTGTTACCTCCACTGATCAGTCATATGATCAGGGTTGCCAGTTTCTGGAAAGTCAGGCAAGAAAAATAACGTCAGGCAAAGTCAGGAAAAAATAGCATGTTTGCTAGAAAAGTCAGGCAAATTAGCAATTTGGTCAGGAAAAAAACAATAAGGCTATATATATATATATTGAATTGTGTATTTGAAACGAAAATTGTGCTAGCCTTTGTACATTTTTAAAAATAATTGAAATTTTGTCAAGTTATTGAAATATGGTTAGGAAAAAAATTTTTAGAAGTCAGGAAAAGTCAAGAAAAATTGCCATAATGGTCAGGCAAAATCAGGCAAGACAAATCTTTAAAAAAAAAACTAGCAACCTATGCCTACTGGACTGTCATGGCAGACAGGGAAACATATTTGGTCCCTGTCATGTATGTATCATGGCAGTCAAGTTTGTAGACTAGATATTTATGGTGGTGGATAGTAGTTATCTTTAAATATGTGCTTTTAAGCCTTTTCGTTTGTGAAATGCTGTAGGCAATGTATATCTTCCATATTTCAAGTGGTTGACTGATCGGACAACATTGCTGCCAGGCTTTAAGGTTGATACAACTCTGACATCTCGTTTATTACACAAAATTTTGTAATAAACGAGATTGTTTTCATAGCAGTAGTATGTCATTCCTGTGAGATTTTAGTATTCCTAAAGCTGACAAGCCTCTGGCGTGTAAGAGGGTAGTCAGTGTAATTGTTTGTTGAAAGTATTGATAAACGCTGATATTATCTACTGGTAAAGTGGTTAACCCTCTGATGGTTGGCAATCACTGCAAGCTTTCATGCCATACTCGTTCATTGGAGTAACTAATGGAAAAATAAGCAGTTGAACTTGCTTTTACAAGGTGGGCCAATAAAAAGTAAGCCAACTTTATAAAAATCATAAAATGGTTATTTGTTTAATGAAATTTATTGAAAATTTGTACATAGGATACAAAAAAATTCCTTATTTCATTTTGTGTTCAAAGTTAGCACCTTTCTCCGGAAACAGTTTCAAAAATTGCCTAGCACTGTAATTTTTCGTTTTACGCAAAAAACATCGCGGCTCTTTCTTCTTCAGTGAACACCATTTTGAAAGACAAAAATTCGAGTGATTACGTCATTAAAAAAGAACGTGAACGAGGGCAACTCGAAAGTAATGAGAAAAACAATATTTGTACAAATTTTTATTAAATTCCATTAACAAATATCCTTTTTATGATTTTTATAAAGTTGGCTTACTTTTTATTGGCCCACCCTGTAGTTCAAGAATTTCATGTGTTTGAGACCTGTCTTGAGACATTGTTCAGTGCTAGGGCGATAACTACGGATTCTGGGTTAGAACAAACTGCACACTCATGGTGAAATCCCGGTACACTTTTGTGAAAACCGGAAACTGGACGGGGGATTGTGAATGCTGTGACGATGACAAATGACAGAAAACCTTGAGTCCTTTTTGGGTGACTCATTACGCCGTCGCGGCACATTTTAATCGATAGAGGGGGTGAGTGTTGTTTGCTATGGTAATTTCCTCCCTCGTGTCTCGCCAGGGAACCTTTCTTATCCGAGATGCCATTCACTTTGTCCCGGCGTCCTTTTGTTTGTTTTTTAATCTCGCCCGGGTTCATTGCCGGACCCCAGGCACGGGTTATAAAATCGATATCGATTAATCGATGAGACTTGGCGAGGGGTCAATCACGATGGGACAATTCCCCGCCCTGGACACACTGGAAAGGGGGAGTGGGGATCAATGAACGACGTGCTGGACTTGGTTCTGCTTCTGCTTGCGAAATGTTGGTTAGGTCCTCTAGTTTTGAAAATTGGAATTGAGCAGGCAAGCAGTTATCAGGGTTCACTTTAGGGGATCCAATGCCGGGTATTTGAGTTTAATTACTCGTACTCGACTATTCGATGTCCCTGGTGAAAAAAACAATAGAAACCAATAGAGATTTCTATTGTTATTTAAACACTTTATTGGTTTTAATTGTTTTCTATGGTTCCTGTATTGACTTCTATGGTTTAGCTGTATTGACTGAACATTAGAAAACCATAGAAAACAATTGAAACCAATAGAAATTTTCTATTGATACCAATAGAAAACAACGTTCCAGGGGTTGCTTTTTTTGACAGACAGGGTGGCCATAGGTCAGGGAAAAAAGTGGTCAGATAAATTTTTCACTTTCCAAGCAAAATGCCATCCCAGCACTCAGTCTTCCAACAGGCCCATCTTCAATACTCTCGAAATATCATTTGTTTTTTGTTTCTTTCCACAAGAGGGCCAAGTTGGCTGTGTAACAGTCAGAGCTGCAGTTGTGTTCAGTTTAATAAATGCTGTTTTTAATATTCTTTGAAATTGCTTGCTAAAATTTGAAAATGCCAAATAGTGATTTTATACGTTTCATTGTGACTAAAAATGTGTATGCATTACCGAATAAGTTTAGGTCAGTGAATTTTGGGATTTAGTCATAAAAAAGTCAATGAAAATTGTGTGGCCACCCTGACAGTATCAAGTGTGAATTGGGAGATTCAAACATAAACACTGAATTAATTGAATTTTGTATTTCTAGTAATTATTTGTTAAACTACACATACTGGCCTGTTAATCAGTTTAATTACCTTAGAAACGTCCGACACAAAACCGTTAGTTTTTCCATCTGTTATGATTCTGAAATTCTATAAATTCAATTCAACTCAGTACCCTACAGTCAGCAAATAAATGCCATATGGTAGGGGATGTCCTACCCAATCATTTCTGGAAAATGCTCCTACGTCAGTAGCGACTTAAACATCATTGTTAAATTAAATTTGTACGAAATCAGGAAGGCTATTTCATCGTCTAATCGCATGCAAAAAGAAGAAGTCAGGTCAATGTTTGCAATTTTTAAATTACTGGCAATCCCTGAAATTACTTTTGAATGCTGGCACTCTGGTGTTTTTCCAGCTTTTTATATCTTGAGGCCTGTTAAGGTTTTAAGCCTTCGAAAGCGCGTTGCTAAATCCTATTTGATTACGAATCTGTCGATATCACGTCCGTGCGTTTATTTATATCCCAGTTTGCTTTATCCTTCTTGGAGATCACTAAATCTTGCTTCGGGATTTCACCTCTGGCCACGTTTCTAACATTGACGAGCAGTTTCATCAGTGAATGACTTGGGTGCCCTAGAAGTGTACTGGGGAGATTAAAAAACCGTTGCCGGCGCCGGCAGTGCAGTAGAACCCCTCTTAACCGGCCACCTAGCCAACATAGGGGATATTCAAAAAGAACTGCCCATACAAAAATTGCGATCCTCCCCTACCCCCTGTCCACATGGTATATTTTTACCCAGACACCCCCCTTCCCCCGATGGACGTCCCTAAATTGTTTTTAAAGTAGGGTGTCCAGAAATTGCAAACGCCCATCTTATAAATTTCCAAGCACCCGCCTCGCTACCAATTCCACAACATTTTTCCGGGTTTTTCTGATTAAGGCGGGGCGAAAGCCTATACCTGGCATGTATTTTTTTTCAAACACAGATTTGGACAAAGTAATACAACTATGCACAATACAAAAAATGTATTATGATCAACCATATTAAATGAACCAAATGAAGAATTTTTGAATGAAAAAAATTACCAAGTAGCTTTTTTTTAAAAAAAATGTTTTTCAAAACGTGTGTGGTTCATTATTTTGATTTGAGGGGGCAGCACGTGTCTTACAATTCAACAGTGAGAGCAGAAAAATTCATTTACTTTAGGCTTTTTACTGAAAATATTCAGATAACAGCTTTTCTACATGGTAGTTCATACTCTACTTAATATTAAATTTAGGAAATATATTGTAAAACGTGTATTCTTTCGAAAAAAAGTGTATGAAAAAAATACATGGCAGGTATAGGACTTGGATTTGGCTTGTGCATCGCCTTAATGGAAATTTCCTGACCTCGAAGAGAAATTCCAGCATAACATTGGTGCTTAACACTAAGTTAGGTATAATTCCCGACTTTCCCTAGTTTTTAAAAATTCAAGTACATTTGGGATTGGGTACATATTTCTTCAGGTGACCATTTTTGCTTTCACTGACCTTTAAAACTCAATTAAACAGATTCCAAAAACTGAAAATACCATCATTAGTGGACGTCCATAATGGCTCCCTCCCCCTGCCCCTCCTGTCTACATGTTGTCCACATGCCAGCTGCCCCCCTTCGCCTACTTTCTGAATGGCCCTTTAAGCTCAAAGGATACCCAGTTTTATCCGTGTGTGTACTGGAAAATTGTGCCTGAACGAAATCGTTAATTATAACCATGGATGCTATGGAGGATGTTTTGTTACTCCCTGTAGTGCTGGATTGAACCATTAACTCACCATGTTTCATGATGCCCAACTAATGCATTAACCAAAACAAGAATTGCAGGGTTTAGCCACCATTTGTTGTGTTAAATCCCTGGTGGAAATGAATGCAGCAGCCTAATTTATCTCAAAACTAGGATGGTTGAATGATTAAGCCGATTATGTCATTGTTGGAAGCATTTATTTTTAGACAAAAAACGCCTGGAATTTCACATTTTTTTCATATCGATTTTAAGTTTTTTTTTGTTATTCGTATTACGGAAATAATGCGGTGTAATTGATCTAATGCAGCTATCATGTTGCCACGGGATGCATAATTAGTATTATGTCACCGAAAAGCTGGGCCATTTCTAAAAAAAATACAGATCAGTGGTTTTTTTTATAACCCGATATGGTGGAGTTGAAAATTTAATTTCTATTTACTTAACTACAAATTCATGATGTTCCATGATATTGACAAGTTTGGTGAAAATTTATGACAAATTTTGTGGCTTTGGGTCCTTTAGGAAGCTTTAGTCGTATACATGGACAAAAATGTATCGATCGATTAAGCCATGATAAAAGCCGCAAAATCATATCTCTGGTTTAATAACAAATGGTTAAATCAGTGTTAAGTCAATTAATATGGAAACTCATTTGATCGTGATTTTTGGGAAATTTTCCTTAACTTAAGTCAATTACTCAATGTTGGAAACCACTGACCGCATTGAAATTAGGGAAAGTCAGAAAATGTGCTTTAATTATATCACTTCTAAAAAATTATGCTTGAAATTTGTGTTAAACACCATTTTTGTTCTGGATTTTTCTGTTCGCGTCTGCAAAATTCTGTCTCTTCGAACAAATGTATATTGAAACCAGATTATTTAAAATTTCTCTGTAAAAATTTCTGACTGGCCAAATCTGTGGTAATTATTCGTACGAGGGGTACTTTAAAATTCTTGGGAATCCTTGAAATATGCTTGGAATTTGTGTTCCAACATCAGTTTATACAAGAATTTCCTGTCGTCGGAAATGTCATGTCACTCGGATAAATTCTATATAAAGAAACTAAAAAACTTTTTTTTTAAATTTTCTCAATAAACATTTCTGATCATTAGTTGTACGAGGGGTTCTTGAAAATCCTTGGAATCCTTGAAATTTCTGTTCAAGCACCAGTTTATGCAGGAATATTGTGTACTTTTTGTGTAATCCTTTATCAAATAAATAAATAAATAAAATATTCTGTCCGCGTCGGATAAATTTTGTCAATCGGATAAATCGTGTATAAAACCAAATTATTTTAAATTTCTCTACAAAGTATTGACTGATGAACGTTTCTGACTCTGACAAATACGGTGGTAGTTAGTTGTACGTGAGGTCCTTGACAATCCTTGGAATCCTTGAAATTTAAAACACCAGAAATTTATGCCAGTGTGTGAAAATTTCTGTACATCGGAAAAACTATAACAAACAAACAAAACTGTTTTAAAACAGTCTCTAGAAAAATTTCTAACAGACTCTTTTGACAAATATCGTGGTATAATTTGTCGTGCAAGCCCTGGTGAAAAAAACCCAATAGAAACCAATGGAGATTTCTATTGGTTTCTATTGTTATTTGGACACTTTATTGGTTTTAATTGTTTTCTATGGCTCCTGTATTGACTTCTATTGGCTTCTATTGACTTCTATGGTTTAGCTGTATTGACTGAACAATAGAAAACATTAGAAAACCATAGAAAACAATTGAAACCAATAGAAATTTTCTATTGATACCAATATAAAACAACGTTCCAAATAACAATAGAAAACAATAGAAATCTTGTTTTTTTCACCAGGGAGGGTCCATGAAAATTCAAGGAATGAGCCTTGGAATCCTTGAAATATGCTTGAATTTTTTCCCCCCACAAATTTACTGGATGCTCTGTTGTTCCTCTAGAATACACTAGCGCCATCACTGTACAGTGGCAGTTTGCATAAAGGCCCTATAAATGAAATGTTATCTTTTGTTATGTCCACAGCAGGGTTTTGGACCATCGATCCGATAGACGAAAATCGTGTGCTTTCATATGCAGATGTTTAATTTTGGCTCGCATTGATTTGAAGAAGAGCTAATCGTTGATAGTGTACGTGTAAAAATGGACGGATAGGCAATGAAAAGACTAGCATAAATTAGCATTTTTTTTTCTGCTTTCCAACTACGTTGATATTTTAATTTTCTCTTTGGGTTTCTTCCATTGTTGGCGTGTATTTTAATTTCGGGGCTTAATTAGCATTTTTAATGATTTGTTGTTGCACGTAGTGTAAACATTGTTAAATCTGTAGGCTGAGAAGGCTCGGATTGCACGGTGGCAAGGGCCCCGTCGAGATATGCTGTTGTTGGCCTTTTGATGTGCAAAACATATGCAGTGCAACGCTGAAATGATCGCTCGAGGGCGCTGCTTGTTGTGGTGCTTTAAACCGACCAATGACTCTTGAGACCTTTGAAGATAGCGCTGATGGTGCCCAGGGCCCGGATCTGCTAAGATTGTTGGCATGCGAGATCATGGTGGTTTTGTAGCCCTATCTTTTGGTAAAAGGACCTTTTGGCCAGGATGTAGTTATGGGCAATTTAAAAGCATTCGCAATTGCAAGTAGGGTGGAAAAATCAAATATGGGCCGTTCATGAAGCGAAATATGGGTAAGTCATGGAGCCAAATGTGGGACATTCATGGAGCCAAATGTGGGACATTCATGGAGTTAAATGTGGGACATTCATGGAGTTAAATGTGGGACATTCATGGAGTTAAATGTGGGACATTCATGGAGTTAAATGTGGGACATTCGTGGAGTTAAATGTGGGGCATTCGTGGAGTTAAATGTGGGGCATTCGTGGAGTTAAATGTGGGGCATTCGTGGAGTTAAATATGGGGCATTCGTGGAGTTAAAT